>VZSC01014902.1:71036-88133 GCA_013398225.1 Steatornis caripensis
TTTTTTTTTTTTTTTTTTTTGCTAGTGAGTGATGAATCTAGTCGTGACTCAGAAGTTGCTCCTAGAGAGCACATCGGCCCTGGCAGTTCTATACAACCTCGAGAAGAAAAGCAGGAACCGGTGGTTGTTCGGCCATATCCACAGGTTCAGATGTTGACGCAGCACCACCCTGTCCCGTCTGGTGCCCCAGTAACAGTGACAGCACCACCAGCACATTTGACTCCAGCTGTCCCACTTTCCTTTTCAGACGGTCTTATGAAGGTAATGAGGAGGTTCACAATTCACAGGGGAAAAAACAGAGTCTATATTACAAGTTAGAGTGTTGAGCAAAAACAAATTACACCAAAAACTTCTTAAGCTTTCCTTGCGTGCTTTTGCTGGCTGTACACTGCCTTGTGGGTTTACCTGTTCCATAGGGTACACTGAGGACTTCATAGTATCACAGCATTATTTCTGAGGCGGGTAGTCTTTCATTGTCTCTTAAGAGAAGAGTGATTTAAATCAGTTTCTGCAATCTTCCCTTTTCTCTGCAGGAGTGGGTGAGAATATCAAATTAATTGTTAACACCCAGTATCTGTAGGGGAATGCCACAACCCTACCGGATTCCGCTTGTGGCTCATGCTGTGTCTTAGAAGCTGCCTATTTCTAGTACAAATGATGCCCTTTTTTTGTCCCAAATGAAGATGGAATAGCTCTAAGTGAGCAATACCCTTCCTCTCTAAATACTTATCTTTGTACAAAGCTGACTTTCTCTCCAGGCTTTGGCCTCCCAAAATGATTTCTGCTTCAGCATTGAGCTCTCATTTGGAGTTGCCAACGTTTCTATCTTTGTGTTTCTTGTAGCCTCCTTTGAAGCCCACCATGCCCAGCCGGCCCATTGCTCCTGCTCCACCCTCTACTCTCTCGGCCCCCACAAAGGTTCCTGGGCAAGTTACTGTGACCATGGAAAGCAACATACCGCAGGCTCCAACAATTCCTGTGGCAACAATCAGCGGGCAACAGGTCTGGTATTTGAAAGTCTGTTTTTTCTGTTCCAGCTCACTGCATGGTCAGATCAATACTAATGCTGGTACAACTGAGGTGGGCTCTTGCAGCAGGAGGGAAGGTAGAGACAGCAGGCTTCCCCATTCAGTGCCTGCTGGTTGTTGGATCAGTTCTGCTTGGAGCGTTAAACCTCAGACTCTGTTATCACTAGCTCTTTAGAAAGCTGCTGATTTGTTGTAATCATCCAACTGACTTGGTACAGTGAGGCTGTGATAGCAGAGCTGTATCCAAAAGCTGCTTTGCGTCTGAGTCTTTCCTTAAAAGCTTTTGCTGTTTCAGGATCACTTGGAGAATTTGTGTAGACAAACTGGTGGGATCCATCACTGCAGTGTTCCTTAGCTCTCCTGGGAGCAGACCAGAAGAGACTGGTGAACAGTTTGTGGTTTTGCAGTGTTTTGCTGATAAAACACTAGTGACAAAATTTGAGAGGGAGGTATAGAAATTTCCCCCCGCCCCCACTAACTTCAACTGCAGAACCAGTCCTTGCAATTTGAAACTAGTTTGCCAGAACATTGATCACTAAACCTCTGAAGTCTCAGGGTTTTGATGTAAAGTGCCTTTAGGTGGACGTGAGTTAGGCTGGCTAAGTATGTGCAGCAATTTCAGTGCATTTTTATCTTTATTAATATCCCTGGGAAGTCTAGAATGATAAGAAAATAGAATTCATTTGTTGGAGCATATGCCAGGTTCCCACCGTTCTCTCGACTTCACTGGAGAGGTTCTGTGAATCTATGCCTTAAAAGTCAATAATGGCAGAAGGGCCGTCTCTCTGGTTGCTCTGTGGGTGACTACTGGCTGATGTCACCCATGCACCAACCAGAAAAACAGATGAGTGAAACAGGTAAATCTTTACATCTTCCACACACAGAATGTCAGCAGCCTCTGTAACTTTATCCTGTAGAAACATTTGTCTCTTTCTCCACTCAATTTGTAAAGCATGCAACCTTTGTACACCGAGTATTTCTACAAAATCTGAGACTTAGATATGGTAATAGTGTTGCCATTAATTCTTGTCAACACAGCTTATAGTTTGTTTTGGGTTTTATTTCTTTAACTCTGCAGGGGCATCCTAGTAACTTGCATCATATCATGGCTACCAATGTGCAGATGTCTATCATCAGAAGTAGTGCTCCTGGGCCTCCGCTACACATTGGAGCTTCTCACCTACCCCGAGGTAAAGAGCTAGCTGTGCTATTCCTGCCATCTGTTCACTCAGGGGAGGTGTATCTGGCCTTCACCTCTCAAAATTCTCATCACTGCTAATGCAGCTAATACTTCAGCTATTAAAACTTCTAGCGTAAACAGATGACTGCTGGCCTTTTAACAATTATGTTGCCTTCAGCCATTTAGGGCAGGACTGTCTGACAAGTGTTTAAGACGCTGGCAGGTACCAGCATGTCGGTTATTCTAGTTCTGTGCTGTTAAAACAGTGAACACTTTCAAGACAAAATGTACACTGGTATGGACTGACTTGTCCTGCAAAATGTCACGTACATTCCTGGTAGCTAGCGTTGTTTACCTACGACAGTGGCGCCTGAGCAGTTGAGGCATATTCTTGTACCCACCTGTCACACGATAACTCATGCAGTTTTGTGCGTGCTAACATAACGTATTGTGTGCATTTGCATTTACCCTTGAGTTAAATGCTGGTGCTAACTACAGGCTCTTGTCTCACAGGGTTTTGGTTGCTAAGGCTTCCAAAACAGGAGATCAGCCCCTTAAAAGTAGCCCTGTGCTAAGTACAGTCTGTCTGATTTCTGGCTGCAGTTTTACTTTCAAAAAGCTTACATCTTGGGTTTCAAGTTCTACTTTCAACTGATCTGGATTCAAAGTTCCATTTATATTTTTATTTCTTTTCGTATTTGATGTTATTTGGTCCCTCAAGAAAAAGAAATTGACATGAGCAAAGACCTCAGCTTTTACTAGAGTAGGTGGAAGGACTGTCCAGCTTTATTTGTAGCTGAAGTAAAAAGTTGTTTTGTTCACTTGATTCTTGTGGGACAGCTGCCTCAAACTTTGTATTGTCAATTTCTGCATGTTTGCTTTTTTTTCCTTCCTGGTTTTATTCCTCAGCTTGAATATTACCTTTGCAAGTAATAATTTCATTTAGGAACATCTACAGAAGCTATGCAGTCTAGTCAATCAAATTATTTTGAGGCTATTTGCCTTTGACAGCAATTCCTTTTGATCAGGAGACGGCCAACGGTAGACAAATTAACCAAAGTCCTATGGTGTTGTAGCTTTAAAAGTTGTTTGGGGTTCTCTTGTTCTGTTTTTCTTCTATTGGACATGTGTTTTTCTTCAGAACTTCTGTCAGGTGCAGGGACATTTTTGTTGGTACGAGGTGACTTATTTACATATTACCCCAATGATCGAACTGAATTATTTCTACTGACTTCCATAGCTTGGAATAGAAAAAGATTGGATTTGCAATATAAGGTTGTTATTATAGGGGAGTTAGAAGCATCAATAAAGCCAATTCGTTTGAAATAATACCTACCCTTCCCCACTTACTTTTGTGAACCTTACGTATGTTTGTTGCAAACCGATGTCACTTGAACTGACATACCTATGGAATACATTCTAAGTGAAGTACACAGCAGCTAACATCAGAGTCTGTCTCTGCGGTCATAATGGAGTCACTTGGGTGCATGGTATTTTAACACGCTTGGTTTCTTTCCCAGGTGCAGCAGCTGCTGCAGTGATGTCCAGTTCTAAAGTAACTACGGTCCTGAGACCAGCTTCGCAGTTGCCAAATGCAGCTGCAGCTCAGCCAGCAGTTCAGCACATCATTCATCAGCCAATCCAGGCAAGTAGCAGCGAGGCGGCTCTGCAGAACGCTGACCACCAGCTCCAAGTTCTTCCTGGCACTTCCTTGTAATATGTAACCTGTAATTGTGTACTTACTGGGCTGAGGCTACTGTCAGCTCTCCCAGTTCTGTTTCTCGGGTACCAGTTTCTAGTAGCAAGTAGTGAAATAGTTGCATTAGTCCTGTGGTTTTATTTCCTTTGTAGACTCGGTGCCAGAAATTGGGTTTGTAACTGCCTCCGGAGTGCTTAGAAAGTGGGAAGACGATTTAGTTTAGATATACTGGAGTTTTAAAGTCTGAAAAGTCTGGTGCAATAGGCTTGTGTGGGTTTGTTCTTACATACATTGACATAGAATTTTAAAAAAAATCTCATTTTGATATGTTTCTCTATATCTCAGCTTATATACGTGTATAAGGAGAAGATTGTAGATCTCGTCTCCCCACGATGGTGCTAGTGTTCAATGTTAGGATAAAGGGTTAAACATCTTTACTTTGTGCTTTCAGTTAGGATCCAGATATAGTCACCTTTGACTTCCTGTATGTACTTGAATCGGGGTTTCTCTTTATTCTGAAGGGAGCTGACCTTTGGGATTTTTTCCTAAAGACCTTCAAGGGATCCGGTCTTGCTAACTTTGTTGGTTCCCGATTCCTGTGATGTATATGCTTTAAAAACCAGGACAGGTCTGCTTAGGAGCCTGTAGATCAATTCGGAAAGACTGGAAATGTCTTAGAACGCCAAAACTTAGTGATAAAATCTAGAAAAAACAGTTGTAGCCAAGTAATTCCTAGTCATTATCTGAACAGCGGAATTTCTTTTCTGAATGTGTCTCTCTTTGACTCGTTTTTATAGTCTCGTCCTCCCGTGACAACTTCAAGCACTATTCCTCCAGCTGTGGTGGCAACTGTCTCGGCCACAAGAGCTCAGTCCCCTGTTATAACTACGACAGCAGCACATGCTACGGAATCAACCCTCAGGTAAAGACTCTTTGAAACCTACAGTCTGACTTTACAGAGGCTGCAGGAAGGGGAAACATACGTGTTAATCATCCAGAGCCGATAATCCTCTAGATCTGGGTTGGTATAATACCAAAATAGTAGTGCTGGCACGGTGCAGATGCTTTCAGTTATGTGAATAAAAACTGCTACAAACATGAACTGTTGTTGCTCTGTGTTCTGAGAAAGAGCGAGCTTAATGAATCAGTTGTGATCTGCTTCCTGGAAAGCAGAGTTTCTGTTGCAGGGGCTTGTGGCTTATTCAGCCCCTCTTTTTCATGAAGACACGCGAATGTTGAAAAGCACCCCTGACAGAAAGTCTCTTTTATGAACTGATATGTGTTGTTGCTAATGTCTGCCCTCCTGGTTGGGTACTTAAGGAAGATGAGGACAGGACGGAGTAANACTTGTGGCTAATTCAGCCCCTCTTTTTCATGAAGACACAGTGGAAAAAAAGACACGCGAATGTTGAAAAGCACCCCTGACAGAAAGTCTCTTTTATGAACTGATATGTGTTGTTGCTAATGTCTGCCCTCCTGGTTGGGTACTTAAGGAAGATGAGGACAGGACGGAGTAATTAAAGCGGCATAAGAAACTTGACCATATGTTTGATAGCAGTGCTACTTCCAAAGAGAAAGAGACCAAGGCCTGATGTGTGTCCCTGCATCTTATCTTTCATATTTGGTAGCAACATGGTTATCTTCATAACTATTTTTCTCTCTCTCCAGCCGACCCACCCTGTCTATCCAGCAGCACCCACCTTCTGCAGCTATTAGTATTCAGCGGCCTGCTCAGCCACGGGATACGGCTACTCGGATTACGCTACCGTCTCACCCAGCTATAGGAACACAGAAGCCACAGCTCCACACCATGGCTCAGGTAAACTGCAAGAGGGAAAAAATAGTTCTTGCTTCTTCTAGATGCCCGTTGCTTCTACATGGAGTGCGAAGATTAAATTTGGGAAAAGAGTTATTGTTAGGTTAGAAATTCGTGTTCTTACCGTCAGTGCAGCTTGATTCCATACTGAGTAAATATTTTAAATTGACTAGTTTTAACTTGAAAATTTTCTTTTCTTTTCTTTTCATAGAAAACCATTTTCAGTACTGGTACTCCAGTGGCAGCAGCAACAGTGGCACCTATTTTGGCAACAAATACAATTGCTTCAGCAACGACAGCTGGTGCGTATTCATAATGCTGTTGTGGGGTGTGGGTTTTGTTGGGTTTTTGGTTGTTTTTCCCCCTTGAAGATGGGACCTGATTACTTTTGAGGAATTCTTTATTTATGGTAAGGACTGCATTTGGAAGTGCATGAGCAGGCTTCAGGAGAGAAATCACTGGGTTCTTCAGGGAGGTTGTCTGGGTTGGGGTTTTTACCCCCTCTTTATTTGGATATAGATATGCTGGTATGATAGGGCTCCATAGAAAGATCTTGTATGTTTTTTGGTTTTTTTCCTTTAGGTTCTGTGTCTCACACCCAAGCGCCTACAAGCACCATTGTCACCATGACAATGCCCTCCCATTCTTCCCATGCTACAGCTGTCACGACCTCAAACATCCCAGTTGGTGAGTGATTTCAGTTTTAGGAAGAGTGTGTAACTGATGCTTCAGTTCTCTGTTTATACTAGTAGAGTTTCTGCTTATTAGCAAATTAAGGAGGGGAATAAAATCAGTTCAAGCTGGGAGAAACCAATTAACAGGTCTACTGTAGCGTAGCTTTTTTTAATACCAGGAAGAAACAGATGTTCTAGGAGGAGTAAGTAATAAAGTGGCTCATTAACTTACTCAATTGAATTTGTAGATGAACTTGGGCCTTTTGGCATTTCAGAGCCTGCAGTGTATGTACTAGGAGCTGTAACTGCTTGATGATAGAATATGGTTTTCATTGTTGATTTTCTAAGTTACTTCCTGTGCTGCTTGAGGCATTAGGTGCAGCCTAGTCAAGTTTGGTTAGTGCGTTCATTTGGAGGTAGAACGCTAAGGTCTAAAGGCGGGAAGGTTACTTGCCTAGATGTGAAATCTGCCTGAGACGTTTCATACAGAACTGCCTAAATTTCCTTTTGTTCATCTCTGCTTTCCTGCTGACCTCCTTGTTCTTTTGAAATCTTACAATATCTTTCCCTGCCATAAATTTCCAAGGAGCGAAGTTATCTCTTCATACATCAATATTTCCTGTAAAGCTTTTGTAGGTGTCTTCTTTCTTTTTTTGGCCTCTGTCTATCTACACGGGTTTGCCTTCATCTCATTTCCCTTGGTCTCTTGTCAAGTTCTGCTTGGAAAACTTGGATAAATAAGTTCGTGACAGCAGAAAGGATTGGGCTGATGCTAAGGGGGGAAAAAGTTAACTTCATTTGAGCACTGGAGTAACTTAATCTTTTAGCAAGTATAATTTATATATGCATTTATAATGTACTTCTATTCTGATACAAATTGACGAAAAATGCTTTATTTCCCTTGTTCTTTCTTCCTGTTGAGGAAACCTATCATCGCTGTGGACAGGAAATTATCTGAGGATGGGATGTCCTTTTTGTTTGGAGGGGAGGGAGTTGTGTTGGGGTTTTTGCCAGGAGAATTAATCTTGCCTTTGCAGTGTCTACCAACTTTTTGTTTGACTGTTAACTGATTACATGTTTGTCTTTATGCAGCTAAAGTGGTTCCTCAGCAAATCACGCATACTTCTCCCCGGATCCAGTCTGATTACACAGCAGAGAGGAGTAATCTCATACCCCTCTCTAGTCACCGGGCGTCTCCAAACCCAGTAGCGATGGAAACCAGAAATGACAACAGGTGAGGAAATAACAGCTCTACGAACTAGAGTGTGTGCGAGTGGTTTTTGAGTGCCTTCCTGCTTTTCTAGGTTCTGATATGCTGGAAATAGTGTGTTTTAAAAACCCAGGATGGGGGCAATTTGGTAGTTTTGTATTAATCATGATAGTTGAGATACTTAATAGCTTATGACAGTTGAGATTACAAAACTCGTGGAGTGGCCCAAAGGCAGGATTTGAAGATAAACTGTTGAAATAATGTGTATAATACTTGCTCTCCTTGATGCCTGTAGGCAGTCGGTGCCTGTCCAGTTCCAGTATTTCTTACCAACATATCCACCCTCTGCCTATCCTTTGACTGCGCACACCTACACCCCCATCACCAGCTCGGTGTCCACCATTCGCCAGTATCCAGGTAAGACAAGCTTTGAGGCAAGCTGACTTCGATACTTTGTTCGGTTGTTAGCTTACGTATGAGCTTTAGTGGTGGGAGAAGCTAAGAGGTTTGTACGATTGATTCTGAAATTTGTCACAAAAAGTCTTTGACGACTTGTTGGCTGACGGGAAGACTCATGGGCAAGGGGTGTTGAACTACTTCAGAGGTACTAAGCACATCTCATAACAGTTTTCTCAGGAGTTTCGCATTTGATATCCAAGGGTTTGCATCTCTGTAAGTAAGTTTTTGATTTTACAAATTAAAACAGTTCAGCTGTCCAAACCAGACCAGCTCTCTGATGCATCTTCATTCCCTGGTGTTCTGACAAGCGCACTTTAATCTCTTTCCACACGGGAGTGTACAGTTTGAGAAACCGGAACCAGAAATAGAAACAATAAGATACATTGTGCACTTTTGCATTAGTGTTCTATTTAAAAGAATGGAGCAATTAATGTGTTTGAACTGTTGCAGTAACTTGCAGACAGTCAAAAATGCATGTGTAAGGAGAGCCCACATAGTCAACCCAAACGTATGTCATTCTGTGACATAGTTTGGAGCGCTTGGTAGGTAAAACTGAGTGGTTTAGGACTGTTCTTTATAGTGTGATAATCTTCACAATCCAAACCCTAGGAATATGCACAATTTGGATTTTCATCGAACACCTCTGTGTGCTGGCAGCATGTTACCCTTGAGCAGTATAGAGGGAATTTGGAAGGACCTGGAGGTGGCAAAGCTTATTTGCTGAATGGGAAAGTATGCACAGGGAACTGAGTTACTGGGGCCTGTTCTTCCCGTCATTGAAATTCCAGTGAAAAGTTGCAAGTCTTAACTGTAAGTTATGTCAGGATTTGAGGTGGGCTTCAGGATAATTAAATGATTTGCAAAAGGGACAGGTGAGCTTCTTTTGCACCTTCCTGCACTTCAGCTGAAGGAGAGTTTGAAGGAGAATGCGCAGGTGAGCAGTAGTACTTGGTGTTGGCAGCTGTGGTTGAGAAGTGGTTACAGAGCCCCTGATAGAACATGATTGCAGACTGTCAAGAGTTCCAGCTTTGGTAGCACGTTGGGGTGATGGGAGGCTAATGCTGATTTTTGAAAAAGCAGATGTAGGTTCTTTATCAGAAGCTCATTGACAGAGACGTTTTGGTTGTTCAATTGACTTGAAGCATCAGTTGAAGGTACTAGTTGTGGCAGTAACTGGTGACAACTCAAAGCAGAGGATTCAAGGTATCAGGAGGGACGTGCAGCTGTGCCCAGCACAGCCAGGTGAGGGCTTAGGTAAAAGTGCAGAGGAGACTTTTAAACAGATCACTGAGATAAGGACTGTTAATATGGAAATTTGAGGAAGAATGTTGGCTTTGGCTTTCCAAATGCTGGTTGTGTTTATAACGTATCCCACGAGGATTTTGTTGGATAGAAAGTTCTGTGACAAGAGTGTTTCACAGAAGGTGTTCCACTAAGAGAATTAATGTGCTATACTTTACACAGAAGCCATTTTCAGGGATCTGACACCAGATTTCAGGGTATTGACAGCTGGTTTTTTAGAGTGACTTGTCAGCACAAGAACTTGATCGAAATCCTGTGACAATGAGAAAAACAGCTTGTTCTGTGATGAGAGAGGGCTCTCCATTGTTAGCAAGCAAGTCCATTGTTGGCAAGTCTGCACTTGCATTCTGTGTATGGCTGCAGAAATAGTGGTACTGTCCTGCAAAGACTGGAAATCTGGAGATCCAGGAACTGCAGGTAGTCTAACAGCATTGTTAAATGCTATCTGGGAGAAGCATAATACACCATGCAGTAGATCTGGAAGGATGGAGTCGTAGTTGCTCAGAGCTATAAATTCAAATAAATGAAGTTCTTAGAACATGTGCTTCATTGGGAACATCATTCTGCCACAAAAAGGGTTGGTATTCATTTTAGCTGCGGGATCCAGCCTGTAACTGCAAGCCGTGTTCTGAGTGACGTAAGATTGTACTCAACTTCAGAACAATTTGTCTGCTTGTGCTGAGGAAATTTTATTTTATGACTATGTGGCTAGGCAAAGGGGACAAGGAAGTTAGCCCTGTTTTAAGTTACTTGCACCTGAGTCCCTGCTTGCTTTTGTACAGTGAAACATTTGGTGTTTTTTTAATTGATGCCATGATAAGCTCTGTGGAAAGGCTGTCTTTTGAAAAGAAATGGCTCAGGTTTCTGGTTCTTAGGGGGCTTGTTCAGCAATGACAATGCCAAGTGTTGTACTTCAAGCATTATCAAGATGCTGAGCAAAAATAGCACACAGCTTTCTGAGTCTGGAAGCTGGATACAGGAATATAATTTGAGTCTAACCGAAAGCAGACTTAAACTTGATCTTTTCTCTCTTCTTGCAATTTGAAATAGGAAATGGAATGGAAACAAACAGTAATGTTTCATTCTTCTGGTAGGCAGTCTCATCTCTCCACTTTCAGATTTACTACTGCAACAAGCAGGATGGCGAATTTTTGAAAGCAAAATAGTCTTTGAAAGTAAATATTTGAGTGAGATGTGCTAGGGGGAAGCGAGGTGACCCGCTGGGTAGGCGTGACGAGGTGTCTGTGTTGCTGCTCCCAGTTTCAGCCCAGGCACCCAACTCGGCCATCACGGCTCAGACTGGCGTCGGAGTGGCCTCCACTGTCCACCTCAACCCCATGCAGCTGATGACTGTAGACGCCTCTCACGCCCGTCACATCCAGGGCATCCAGCCGGCACCCATCAGTGCCCAGGGGATCCAGCCAGCGCCAATCAGCGCCCAGGGCATTCAACCAGCACCAATGGGGACGCAAGGACTCCACCCCGCTGCACCAATTGGCACGCAGGGACTGCAGCCAGCACCAATCAGTGCTCAGCAGCCACAAGCTGACACCAAGACTTCAGGTAAGAGCAACCAGCAAGGTCCATGCTTTGGACCTAGTCAGATCCTGCAAATTTGGCCTTTTTTTTTTTTTTTTTTTGCTTTGACAAATGATCTTGTTACAGTCGGCATCATCCAGTAGTGGACACTAAACTCTCCCAGCAAGTATTTTTTACCTATTTCTTAATTTATTTTTTTTAAGCATACCAGGTGGAGTGCATGGGTAGGCTTGATGGATTATTTCAGTGGAAAAGACTGGTAGTGCCTGAGCTTGAACAATTCTCTTCAGTAAGACCTTGTGGGAAAAGTAATTTACAAGTAAATGATGTTCTCCAAACTGTTACGGCTATGCATTAGATCACAGTAGCAATTAAGATATGGCCAGAAACCATCTTTCCTTAAAAATGATTGGTCTGATGAAACCCCACCAATTTACTGAACAAATGGGCTATGGCAACCAAGAGAATGTGTTGTTGCAAAGCTGGCAGACATATTGCGTGGTGACTTCCTGACTGTTTAAATGCTCTGCATCAGTTGGTTGGCCAAACAGGCTTTGGCAGAAGGTCAGAACATAAATTACAGCTGATGGTACTTGCTTACAAGTGGCATGTATTGCCACGTAGGCTCTACCACGAGTGTTATTCTGTTGACCCAGCTGCTGATCTCCCTAGCAATTTCTGCATTTTCCATTTATTCTGGAAAAGATTATTTCCGTAGCAGCAGTTGTTAGGCAGGAGGGTAGTTTCCATCTTGTCTGCAGAATGTTCAGTGATCAGATCGCTTGTAGCAAAGGTATTGCTTACAAAATAGTCTGAAAGCACTGCACTTAAAGATTGAGGGAGTCAAGGGAGCATGGACAACGTGTGCTCTGCAAACACCTGCTTTAACATCAAATTTCCTTAAGTAACTGCTGCTTTTTCCTCCCTATATCTGTTCTTCTCTCCGCTGTGTCAATGTCCATCCTTCTCAGCAGTAGTCTTGGCAGATGGAGCCACCATTGTAGCCAATCCTATTAGCAACACATTCAACACGGCTTCTGCAGCAACTACAGTTGTGCAAACCCATAGCCAGAGTGCTAGTGCCAGTGCACCAGCCCAGGGCTCTTCCCCGCGCCCGAGCATCCTCCGGAAGAAACCAGCCACAGATGGGTGAGTAGCATTGCAGATGACATGTGAATGACACTTCCGTGCAATCTAGCCCAGCTAAATGGAATCATTTCAGTGGAGATAAGAGAAGTTCTAGCAGATTACTCAGTCAGCAGTGGTTGTGAGTAACCTGCTGATCTGTGAGCAACCTGCTGATTTGTGAGCACGCTGCTTTTCCTCACCTGGAGGAAGATACAGTTTTCTCTTACTGTCAGTAATAAAATGAGAAAAAGGATATCTTGTCTCTTAGCTCTTGAAAGTGACCTTTTGATGGAGAGTGGATTTGAGGCTTTCTTGCTTAACGTAGTAGAAACAAAGAGTTCATAATCTACTGAAATGAGAATTCCATGCTTTGTCTTCAGTGCTTTTCTTGGAAGAATATGTGGATTAGTATAGAAAGGATAGGATTAGTACCCTGCTGTGAAATCTGATTAGGAAAAAGGGAGGGAGTAACTTAAACTCTTAAAGTATTTGATGTTGTCTGTCTCATTTTAAATGCCTGAATAAAAAGGCAAGAGACAGCTTCAGAATGACAATGCATTTCCTCCCAGCTAACAGCTGAAAACTGATGTGTCCTATGAGACTAAAATGGCATTTTTTTTTTATTTGGGTGGAAATCTTCTTTAAGGCAGAGAAGCTACAGGCTGTAAAACTGAAACAGAAATTAAAGAAGCAGAGGTAGATCACCAAAGAATGTTTCTATTTGAGAGGTTGATTATTTTGGATAACAATTTGACTTCCAGCCCCACAGGAGACTGAATACCCTCTAAAGTACTTTTCTGTGTTCAGCCCTGTGCTGCCTAACATCCGCATGCAGGGTTGGAGGCCTTGGAGTCAGGGTTTGATACAGTCCAGTCCAGCCAAACAAAGCAGATGCCTGTGTGAGCACTGTTGAGTTCCAGATGATTTGCTCAGTCTTGAAATAGCAGTGGAGGACAGTGGCATGGCCAGACCTCCCTTTGTCCACTGTTGGAGCCTGGCAGTCTCAGTAAGATGCTCTGACTGGCTGGATGAGAGTAAAGCTGGCGTTCTTGGGGGAGCCCTGAATGGGGGTGAGACTAGGCCAGAGCAAATAATCTTCAAAGAAAATAAAACATAGCATCTAATTTGAAAAGTATAATGAGACTCCTCCTGCAGCAAATCAGTTGTACTGAAGACAGAGTCCAGTGGTACAGCTGTAACGCCTGTCCTGGTTTGGGCAAGAGGGGGTTGGTTCCTTTGCTCTCAGTGGTATTTCTCTTTGCATCAAGGAGGTGGGAATCTTAGATCACTCTGCCTCTTGCAGGTTGGCAGTCCGGAAAAGCTTAATTCCACCTCAGCCACCTGAAGTAGCTAGCACACGTGTCGAGAGTACTATGCGAAGCACATCTGGATCACCAAGACCTGCTGGGTAAGGCTTTAGGAGACAACCAACTGTGTCACAGTAGTTTGATTATATTTGTTTGATTTGTATTCTTTGGCTACTGGAGCGTTTTCCTTTCTTTTGTGAAGCTGAATCCGGTTTGAATTTGTCAGTGTGATGACTTCGAGCAGACTTGACTAGTTCTGCTGTTGTGAAGCTGAGGCGGTAGCCTTTTAAAAGATGTGGTTATGAGCTTCCATAGAAACAAAAAACCCTCTGCTGTTGTAAAGGGTAGGCCTCAGCACTTTTTTATATAGTACTTGGAAATTAATGCTGAAGACAGGTAAATGGAGCTTCTGTCCTGCTTCAGTTGAGTTCAGTGGCTTTACAATTCATTGTTTGAGAACTGTTAGCCACAGTTGGGAGCTCTTGCAAGCAGAGGATGGGGGGCAGTACAGCTTCGGGTAAAGGTTCCTCTTGTCTGCAGCGTGAAACTGTCTTGATCCTTTTACAAGTATTTTGAGGGTACCTGGGAATTAGTCATGAGATTTGCTTGTTACAGTGAGTGGAAGAAAACAGCATCTACAATAAATGCAAAGGATCAGAAAGGGAGTGGAAGAGGAAATGTAATTGAGATGATACGGTCTCCTGTTGTTAAACACGTTACTGAGCCAGGTGTTACTTGTGGGTGCAGGAAAAACTGGATAGTCTGAATCCAGCTCGGCTCACTCACTTTGTCCTAGGTCATCATGGCTGAGACACGGTTAACTTCAGTTTGTTTTGCCTTTTTTATGTTACAGTGCCAAGCCAAAACCTGAAATTCACGTGTCCATGGCCGCTCCAGTCACCATGTCTATGGAGGCCGTGTCTAATCAAGGCAGCGAGCAGCCCACCATTGCGGTTCCCCCCACCTCCCAGCAACCCCCCTCTGCCATTCCAACAATCATCGCAGCAGCCAGTCCCACTTCGCAGCCTGCAGCAGCTCTGTCCACCATTCCAGGAGCTGTCCCGGCCACTCCACCAACTTCTACCACAATTGTGGCAGCACCTGCTCCTCCGTCAACCATGAGCGGTGCCCTGTCAGCAGTGCTGGGTCCTGCGGTACCGGAGATAAAAATCAAAGAGGAAGTGGAGCCTATGGACATAATGCGGCCAGTATCTGGTAGGTGGTTGTTAATCATCAGGTTGTTTCTTTTGTGGCTGAGACAGAGTAGAAATCAGGAGGATTTCAACACCTCCCTCCTGAAAATGAAATTGCATCTCTCTCATGGTAGCACAGGATACCAGTCAAAGGGTTCCCATATGCCTTGATTACTGATAAAGTTCTTTGCCTTCTCCCTAATCTCCCATGAAATCACTTGTTACTGTGACTGCTTTGTTCATGTTCAAGGTATCCTGCTCCAAGGAGTCCATGTGAATTCCTTGCTTAAAACGCACACACTCAGCAGCAGTACCAGTATATTACGAATCACTACACTTAATTTCAATTTTCTCACAAATCCTACTGTTCAGGTCTAAGAGCCTTTCTTGTTTGTGAAGAATTAGTGACTGGGGTAGGACTTCACAGGGTCCTCCTGTGATTCATGGACATTTTTCCCTAGAACTTTTAAAAAATATTAATTATATTGCCTTACTTATCCAGCTTGGCCATAGTTGCTGTCAGATGATCAGTAAATTTCAGGGATCTCAGGTCAGGTGCTATACAGTGGCAGAATGATATGCATGCATCCCACATTCACAGGTTATGTGGTATTGGAGTTCTGTTTTAGTTGCTGGTTTCATCGCTCTCCTTAAAGGTGTGTGGTGTTCTGTGGTGGAAGAAAAGCTGCTTGCCACAGATTCTCTGGAGCACAGGCAGATAGCAGTAGGCTCTTCAGGCTTCTTTTGTCTTACTGGCAGATATGGGTATGCCAAATTGTTAAGAGATACCATCCCGGAAACTTTTTGTTGCAGTGTTAGTCACGGCTGATTGAGCTTTTCCCTCTGAATGCCAAGGAGTGTTCCCTCAAGCTACCTGCCGCCGTGCTGCCCAACTCCAGAGTGTGTTGCTGGGTGCAGTACCCTACTGGCCTGGTGCTGTTGACTCGGCAGTACAAGCAGGCTTTTGCAAGGAGTACTGCAGTCCCAATTTGATTGCATGTGAATCTCTGCTTAACATCACAAAGAGGGAAGGGACTTGCTTGCCATTGACTGTGATCTGTGCTGGTGGACATACAGAGCGATATCTTTTTTTTATTACAGTAACACAAGACAGAGGTTGGCATGGATTCCTTTTTGTAGCATTCAACTAACATAAGCTTTGAATATGAAGGAACTGAGGGACGATTGTCTCTGCTCTCATTCTTTATGCTCTTGTACATGAGACACTAAAGATCTTGGGGTATAGGCTTGATCTTGGGGCGTAGGCTTGTCCTAGCAATTGTTGCTGGCTTAATATCTGGCTTTGTACACACACGGAGCTGAAGTGCACAGACAGCGGAGTCCACGCTCCTCACAATGCGCTGAAACAGCAACCGCTGTTGGAGGTAGTGTTCAAACGTACTAGAGTGTTACCTTTGCACTACTGATGGTTTGGGTTTTCTTCCTGTTTCCTTCCTCTCAGCAGTCCCTCCTTTGACTACAAGTACTGTGTCTCCATCTTTGACATTGCTGGCCAACAACCTTTCAATGCCTCCAAGTGATTTGCCACCTGGTGCCTCCCCAAGGAAGAAACCCCGTAAGCAGCAGCACGTCATCTCCACAGAGGAAGGGGACATGATGGAAACAAACAGCACTGACGATGAAAAATCCACTGCCAAAAGTTTGCTGGTGAAGGCAGAGAAGCGCAAGTCTCCTCCAAAGGAGTATATAGGTAATGGCATCTCTAATGTCTTTTTTCCTGTTCAGGTGTCTGTATTTTTGCTTCCTTTCGTCTCGGAGATCGTCCTCACACTTTGAAAGTATAAATAATACAGAATCCAAGTATCGGTTTCTCAGCACTTTCTGTATAGTGACGTTCAGGGGAAATAACCTTTCTTGATACATAAAGCATCATTTTGTATGAGGCAGTGCTTACTGATCTTCTGCTGGAGTTCTTGTGTCATCCTCATCTCCTGCTTTCACCTACTTAATGACGATAATACAGTTCTCCTTGAATCCTCTTCTAGATGAAGAAGGTGTAAGATATGTCCCTGTGCGTCCAAGGCCGCCTATCACGTTGCTTCGGCATTATCGCAACCCCTGGAAAGCCGCTTACCACCACTTCCAGAGATACAGTGATGTCCGGGTAAAAGGTCAGTCTGCTTCTTGTAGTTTGACAGTTTCATTCATCCAGGATAAACCGCTTCAGCCAACCTGGTAAGGGCGTCTTAGGAGCGTTGTTGGCTAGCTGGTGTCGATAAGCCATCCCAAAAAAGGTTTGGACTGCAATTTGGGAAACAAGGGTTGATCAAGTGAGCCTAATGACTTTGATTAGGCATGTGTTGCCTAAATCTCTTCTGCTCTGAAGGTAAAGGAGGAGAGAAGGGAAGGACACTGCATAGAATTAGCTATAATTTTGTAAAAGAAGAAATCTTGTGGTTATTGAGAAATGAATTTACTTACAGTGATAGAAACTTACTAAAGAAAGTACTCCTCAAAGAAGTGATGTGCTATGGTGGTATCACAGAACGGTAGGGGTTGGAAGGGACCTCCAGAGATCATCTAGTCCAACCCCCTGCTAAA
>VZSC01014902.1:95765-115606 GCA_013398225.1 Steatornis caripensis
GGGGCGGCCGCCTTTGTTAGGCCCCTTCTGCGTGCTGCAGAGGCTGACAAGCGGAGGAGACCTCCTTTCTGCCCCCTGCCACGTCTGCAGTTCGAAACGAGGAGTTACGGTTTCAAACAGATAAATTCTTTTTTCCCCTCTAAAGGCGGCTAGCCTTCAGCGAGAACTCGAAAAGGCTCATCAACCCCAGCAGATTCACTGAGCCGTGGTCGCATAACTTTCCGTAGGCACTGAAGAAAATTACACGTTTGCTTTACAAGTAAAGTTATGCTTTTCTTCCCCCCTTATGCCCCCCTTTTTTTTTTTGTAACGAAGGTAGAGATCAAAAGAACAAGGATAATTTTCATTAGGTCATGTGCAATGTTCCTTAATGCAGATTATCTTTCTAAAACCTTAAGTTGAGGATTCTCAAGCAGAGTAAGCGCTGCAAGCGTACGTGTCGTGTGTGTATCTTGTGTCGAGAGGCACGTCTCTCAACACGCCTCGTATGGGTTCTGATTCGGTTCAGGATCATAAGACTCTTGCGAGGGCTGATGAAACTTCGGAGATAAAGTTTATGGTGTTTGCATGTGCAGAGAAGGAAGGGAGTTGTCACACCATGGATCTCCGTGCGTACCACACACCCCCACCCCCTGTTCTGTGTGTGTGCTGTCGGTTCAGCCATCAGTTAAATACTGGGAAGAGTTGGAGGGATGCTCTGGCGTGTAAAGAAGTAGCCTGGTACTCACAGGAGCCGAGTGTGACTTCCAGTTCTCTGTGGTGTTCTCTATGATTTACGTGTCTGCACTTTTAGCCCCGTTTGATACATGGGGAACTGGTTTTCCCACCCTTTGTGTGTTTAGATCTCATGGTGATGATGGTGTTACACTTATTTACATTCCTACCGTTGATGTGTGGTCTCTGTCCATCATCTTTGTTCACTTTTGTCTGCATAGGCTTTCCTCCCTGTATTTGGTGCACCCCTTTGTGTGACGCAACGGCTAGCAAAAAACTGTTTTGTGAGCAAAAACCTGTTCTGAATTTTTTTAATATCGTATCTGTTTCCTGCCGTTACCACTTCCCTCTGTTCAGGCTGTGCTCTTGCTCTGCTGCGTATCCTGACTATACACCCTACATGTTTACTTGTGAGCACTACTGATTTACTTAATCCTGGAAAGTAAACGCAGATTCTAGTTCTTGGGGTCTGGAAAATAATCTGTTGTTTAGAAAATGCTGGTTCGATGCTTGTAGCTTCTCTTTGTGCCTTGCTTAGGCTAGTGCTAAATCAAGGGCAGCAGCCCTGGGAGTCCAACCCCGAAGGTGTCATTTGGAGTTGTTGTCACTCTTCTGTTGAGAATGGGGAAGGGGAATGCGCTTGTGGTTTTTCAACAGCTTGTTTGCAATTGGTGTGGGCATTGACCGAGGGGGAATGGACGATCCGGAAGAGTCCTGGATGGGGTGTATCTGCAGTGCAAAGGCTTTTTGGCTTTTTCATTCTGTTCTCCCACAATTTCGTTCCCTCTGTAGGGTTGGTTATGGGGTTTTTTGTGATGCGCTGCCTTTTAAAGTGTTCAGTACACCTCACCAATAACTTCAAAAGTGTGATTTCATGCACATTGTGTACACACTCGTTCAACTCATGGAAAAGCTGAACTGGTTTTAGTTCTGTACTTAGTTGTGCATTGGGAGGGTTTTCTTCCTGTGTTTGTTGCAAAAGCAAACCTATCTGACACCTTAGCAGAAGGGAGGAAGCAGTTGTTGGTTTTCCACCAGTAACTGTTTTGTGTATTGTTTCTTTTTTCTCCACCCCTCTTTTGCCAGGGTTCTGCAGTGCTCCAGGCAGCGGGTTTTGAAGCAGGATGGGAAAAAGGCGCTGTGTTCCTCCACTTGAGCCCAAGCTGGCAGCTGGCTGTTGTGGGGTAAAGAAGCCCAAATTGTCTGGGAGTGGAACGCACAGTCATGGGAATCCGGCCACAACTGTACCAGGCTCCAGTTCAGGTCCTCTTCAGAACCACCAGCATACAGATGGGAATAATGGAAGGGAGAACGTATCTGACTTGACTTTGGGCCCAGGGAATTCCCCAATTACTCGAATGAATCCCACTTCAGGAGCTCTGAGCCCACTCACTCGGCCCAATGGAACTGCCAACAGCACCAAGAACCTGGTGGTGACAGCGGAGATGTGCTGCTACTGCTTTGATGTACTCTACTGTCATCTCTATGGTTTCCCTCAGCCACGACTTCCTCGATTTACCAATGACCCCTAGTGAGTAAATCCATGTGCGGGAGGAAGGCTGAGAAACCAGCATCCAGAGCTGTGGTTTGGTTGGGGAGGGATGAAGGCTTTCCTCTGGGGAATGGGAAAACTGGTATGCAGGGAGGAAGGGGGGCATTCTGCTGCATGCTTTGTCTACCAGAAACAAAAAATGATATGCTGTAAGTGCACGAAAGAGTACAAACACTCTGTTATGTTTGTTGGTGGGGATGACTGGAGCTTCGAAGAGTGGCCTTCAAGGGAGAACATGCTTAGCTCTCCAGAAAGAGAGCTAGGCAAAGTATGAGGAAGTGTGGGGCTTCCAGAGCTCACAGTCTGGTGTGTTGCGTGAGGCGTTGCGCATTTCATGGAGGAGCACAAACCCACTTCATGATAATGTTCTGTTGGCTCTTTTGTTTGTGAGTAGGTTCCTCTGCAAAAAATTAACTGCGCTGTGCCTCACGTAAAATTGTACTAAAGAATGAGTGAAACTGAAATTAGAGTTTTCGGAAAACTGTAAAATAATGTAATTAATGTGAAGAAGATCCTGCTTTGACTGTCAGGCGCTAGCTTGGTGAAGGGACAAGGAGAGAGACTTCCTTCTGCAAAGCAAGTGGAAAGGCAATAAAGTAAGAAGTTAAAACAAGTTACCCGCTCATCCTGAAACAAGTGCTGAGCTGGTGAGAATTGGCCAAGGACGCTCAGAAGGGTGTTCCATTGTCCAACTTAATGGGTTTAGCAGGGAGGGGAACCAAAAATTGATCAGCTGTGGGACTGAAAAACAGCTGTGGGAGATAGTGCTAGTTGGGCAGTCTGGGGTGAAATGGAGAGTTAACTTTCAAGGGTGATAGCAAGGTTAAGAAGAAATAAGGTGTGTGTGAGAAGTGGGGAGAAGGATTTATGAAGGCATTTCGCTTCGGTGAGATTTCGCTAATGTTTATCTGAAGGTTGACTGCGTAGGTGTGGAAATGTTAATGTTGTTAAAATGTTTGGTGGAAGAATTATATGGGAAAGGTCAACGACAGATACACCTTCTGACACTCCTCCAGGGGCCACCTCCAGAACAATAGATAGAGTAAAAAGTTGTTGACATCCTTAATTTAAGTTAATGAATTTTAAACTGATGTAAAGGAACAATGGCTTAAACAGGTCAAGGACTTTTTCCGTGTATTGAATGTCTCCCCACCTTATTGGCTGCCAGTGTAGATGTAGGTTGTGCTTCCATGCAGTTATTATCTGAGCAGGATTATGGATACATGTTCTGAATGCTACCGCAGACTAAGCTGTTTAATGTTGTAAATACAAGTGAATACAGAAATTCTCTGAGCTAACACGTAGAATAGTTCCAGGGGCTCCGCAAACTGGAATATTTCTGTTGTTTTTCATACCTAAGCCAAGTAGGCTCCTTTTAGAAAGTGATACGTTAGTCTGCTTATTATTTCGTCACTTGAAATGCAAAGGGGGTTTTTGTTGTTTTTCTGTTCTTAAATCAGAGATTATTTTATGCTGCTTCATTATCTGGGCGTTAAAGGAGATTCCTAGCTGGATTTTGTTGCTGTTTCTGTTGACTAGTTTCAAAAAGGGCATTATTTTGGGAATGTCAGCTGTTTGAATTTTATGCCCAAATTTGAAGAGGTAAAAATCATTCCTCGGGCATTTCTGTGCTGATAGTTTAAAAGTCTTTTAGATCAGCACTCCAAAGCAAAACTAGCTCTTCTCTTTTCTTCCCCTGCAGGCAAATGCCTACCTGAATTTCCTCGTGTTTCAGCATTTACACTGTTGCTTCTAGCAAATAGCTGTATGTACCCCAGGGAAAATCATGGGGTTTGCTCTCTTGTCGAGCAGCACACAGGGATGATCTGTCACACTTGAGACAGTAATGTAATGAACTTCAAGCCAAATGTTATCAAATGTAAGAGTAAGCAAAGTGAAAATACGTAAAGAATTTGCATTGTTATCCTTTGTAACATAATTAATGTCGATATAAGAGATCTTTGAACAAAACAAAGGTGTATGCCAGAAGTCTCTCTGGACTGACAGAAAAGAGACTGTAGATGGAAGGAACAGAAAGATGCACAGGTTTGCCTCGACCTGTTTCTCGGATAAGGGATCTCTGTAATTGATGCTCAACGCTAACGTAAAGATGGAAGTAGTCATGAAGGTCAGGATTCTGCATAAACAGGGTAATAACATAAAAGTTACAGAGTTATGACTTGAAAACCACTGTGAATTCCAGCTGACCAGCACACGGACAACAATCTTGGTGGGAATTATGGAGCTGGCAGATACCTGTGGAGTGAGGGAACCTTACGTGCACATTGGCAGTGATGCTCACAAATCGATGTAGAGAAGGTGGCATTGCGAGACTCGTAGTTATGTTGGAATTAACTTGGTAAATGAAGAAAATAGTCCCTTTGCCATTCAGGTTACTGAAAACGTTACAATTTTGAACCTGTATGGCATGCAAATAGTTAATTGGTTAGTTCTTCCACTTTTGTGCTTCAGTCTTTGATTTTTTTATTTTTAATAGTAGATTTTACAAACTGATCCTCGAAGTACACCATGCAAGTTTCTAGTTGCCATGCAAGACAAGTAATAAAGATACTCACATCGCAAAATCTGTACTGTAACAGGTTTTTTCTTAGTCCTTTCCTTAGTCTTTTCTAAATCCTGATTTGAACAAACTATATTTTGCTGCTTTAAAATTCCCTTTGTAGTTGCAAGCAGAGAAGCTAGTTTTTAGTTGCTGAAATTTCCCTCTCCTCGGCCTAGCAAAAGCTCATCAGACACACCTAAGTAGGATGTTGTGGCTGGGGGAGAAACAGTTGCCGTAATCTGCTGAGGATATGACTGCAAAGTACCTGTAAGTGCTCTTGCGTGAACGAAGGTGAAAGATTGTTGTGATTTTTCTCCGTACATCTGGGAAATACACTTCTCGGGGAGGGGCTATGAAACAATTCGCTTACTGTCAGCTGCACCTGCAGTTTGCTAAGCGCAGTTATTCTTCACGTACAGAAACATCGTTTTTTCTACAGTGAAAAACTTTATAATGGTGAAATTTTATATACTTGTACAAAATCATGGGGGTTTTTTTATGGCTCAGTTGTTATGACCACAGTGAAAAATTGTTTAAAATGTGCTTTAAGATATTTCAAAAGATGACAGCCTTCTGAATGTAATTATCCTGTCCTTTCTATTGTCTCTTCTATTATAGATACAGAAAGCTGTGTCACAGCTCAGTGGAAACATCTTTTGGGGGGGAGAAGGGGGGAGAGATGTGGATTGGAAATTTGAGCCTGTAATTTGAATAGAAGAAGGAACTAACTTAGATTTGTATTCTGTCAGTGATGCTTTTCATTTTCTCCCTTCCCTTTTCTGTTTGAGGTGAGTGTCACGTGGGCTAAGCGAAGGTTTCAAAACTTTAATTAGATTAAGCTGAATTTCCGCTGAGCTTGTGACAGTAATGTTTCTCAGAAATCGCCTCCGTAAGTTTAGTATCTTTTTTTATTTTGTAAGCTTTCTAATGTATTTTCTTATGCTGCACTTCTGTTTTCTGTTTCAACATATGTTAGCTAGATGAAAGTGTGGAGGAACGATATCCCGCAAGTACCTTGAAGTGCTGTTGGAAAACTAGAACAGTAAACCCTCTGTCTTGGTCAAGCAACCATAAGGTGGCTGATGGTTGTGCAAGAATGTTTCCGCTTCCTCTGTGGGCAAAGTACTTCACAATTATCACTTAAAGGCTATTTGCTGTTTTGCGTAGCACTTCTGCCATTGGTCACAGCTGGTAACTAAATCCTGAATGATGGTTTTATGCTGTGATGGAGTTTTTTTAATTCCATTATTGCTCTGAGGAACATCACTGGGTGTTGCTTTATCACTACAGCTTAAATTATGTTCTGACTACTTGCACATAAGAAGCTCTGTTGCCTGTATTAGAGAAATCATCCGTGCTCTGTGCTGGTTTTGCTGTCTGAACAGAATCTTTTAGTATTCTTTGTGATGTTTGCTGCAAAGATATATTGCTTACAAGAGCTTCAAGAGTTTGAAGAAAGTGTCTGAGCTCTGTTCTAGAATCAGTTATTCTGTTTTCATGTTTTAGAACTCCTGACAACGTTTGTTTAATCTCAGAAAAGTATTTTCTTAACACTGCATGTTTTCTATCTTATTACTTACCTTTTCAAGTTCAATAGAAATCCACAGACTGATGTTTGGAATCACTAATGACTAACTTTCTCGTTTATGCTTGGGTTCAAAGTGACCACTGCTTATAGTCAATACTCTGCAATCTGAAAAAGTAAGATCAGTCATCCTGGGGTTTTATCATTAGATAGGCATCATCAATTAATTGCCTTGCAAAATTTTCCAGATGTTTGGACATTCTTGTAGAGCTGCAGCCACCACTGTCCTTTCTTTAGCGTTTCTCTCTACAGCTGTTTGCAACTTCACTCACTTCTGCAAAAGTGAAGTTTTTGCATTTAATATTCAGTCGTCTTTACCTCTTAACCTCTTCATAGAGCTCTTCTGAATACTCTTGTTCTGAACTTCTTGCTTTTTGGGGCTTTATCATGGCTTTTAGTTTAACAGATTGAAACGAGCCTGCTGAATTTGAGAATCTGCTGTTGTGCCTGTAAATTCATGATAGTAGACAGGAAAATGAACAGCCATGTAGTGTTTGAGCAGGAACCATGTAATGATTTAGATATGTGTTCAACAGGAGAGTATCTGTGTAAATATAATTCAAATGTAAGGTAAGCAAAAGATGTGAACATAAACTGTTTGAGCATTAGGATCAGGCCCAGAAGTCAGATCCTTGTGGAAATAACAGGAACAAAAAAAACCCCCTAGGCTTGCTTTTTATCCCTTAAAAAAAGAAAAGAAAAGCTGTTATTGCAAACCTAAATTACAGATGGTTTGTAGAACGCTTGAGGATCTTTCAGGTTCAGTGATACGATAAGTAACCTTATTTGCTTTACCTATATTAATTTTTAATACGGGTTGTCATGTGAACTAGTGGATGTTAACAACTGAGGCCATTACTCACAGAGGTAATCAGTGGGGCCAAATAACCGTATCACTCATTAGAAGACAGCGCAGAGCCTGGCCAGTAAGGTGTCAGTGGGGAGCTTACAGAGTGCTGGTGGAAGGAAAAGAGTATGCTGAAAAGGTGGGGGGAGGTGTTAGTTTATTGCATTTGGGGTGCGTGGGTGTGAGGTTTTATTATTGCTACACAGCAGGTGAGAAAACATGCCTATTGGGGTTTATTAGAGGGAGAGAAAGCGAGTGCATGCCTGTCTGCTCTTTTATACCTTGTTGGTCTCTCCTCAGCAATCAAATATCTCTAGAGGCCGGAGTACTTACCTTTTTTACCTTTTCAGTCCACTCTTTGTGACATGGAAGACGGGGCGGGACAAGCGGCTTCGTGGCTGCATCGGGACCTTTTCAGCCATGAATCTTCACTCAGGACTCAGGGAATACACATTAACCAGGTAATTGTGCTGAAAATGAAATAAATTTGAAATTAGTTTAATTTGCTGAAGATCTATAAGGATTCAAGGTTAAGATGTTGGATCGACATAGTCCGATTTAATATGTTTTGCAATAAAATAAGCCTGAGAAATGTATGATAGTTCGGGTGAGGTAGTATATCAGGATTTAGTGGAACATCTTTGCAGCAGGTGAATTTTGGTTGATGTTTTAAAGCTAGTGTCAAATCTGTCTCACATACTAACAGTTTTGACGTCTCATGTAGCACATAATTTCTCTCCAACTGCCGTAAGTGGAGGACAGTGTCAGGAAGCTTGCACCTAATGTTTGCATATTACAGTTCATTAGATTAGGAAGAGATGCAAATCACCTTCTTTGCAGTAGCAGAGAGAAACATGTTTCACAGAAGCATACTCAAAAAGCGAACAGCTGAGCATCTGACACTTCAATTTGGTGCTTGTGTTAGGCAATATATCTTCTCTTTCCTTTAGTGCACTTAAGGACAGCCGATTCCCCCCCCTGACCCGCGAGGAGCTGCCCAAACTCTTCTGCTCTGTCTCCCTCCTCACTAACTTTGAGGATGCCAGTGACTACCTGGACTGGGAGGTGAGAACAGGTGCATTTGGATCTCTGCATCACTCTCTCGTTCCGTTCGGGTTCGGGTTAGTACATGGTGATGTGTCTCCTTCGTTACAGGGGGTGTACGGGGATGGAAGAAACTGGGAATAGAAGAAACTGGGCTGGAAACCTAGAAGGGAGGAAGGGGGTGGGCTAGCAGTGTGCTTTTGGTTGGGAGGGGATCTGAATGGGAATAAGAGAGTTATGAAAGTGTTGTATGGGTTTGGCCCAACAGGAGGTGGGTGTAAATACAACTTGGGAAGTATTTTGATGCTGTGAATAGAAACTGAGAATAAAAAGTAGTTAAGACTGAAGGTATTAACCATTTTTTGGACCTTGTACATAGAAGTGTATTTAGTTCAAGAAAGATTAAATAGACTTCGTGCTTGGGCTGTTTTAGGCACGGTGCCTGTGTAGAGATCTTGTCTTTCTTGCCCGGCATGAGATGGAAAACTGTCAGACTCCTGACAAGACTTACTTCTGGAGAAGTGGCAGGGAGACTGGTTAAGCTCATCTGGGAAAGGTGGCAGAGGTCCTTTACGCTGCTAAGAGAGCTCCTTGTGAGACCTGCCTGGGAAGGACAGAGTGGGGAAGAGAATGTCCTTATCCAGGCAAAAGCCAAACTGGCCAGAGAGAGAGAGATACACAGTGTTGTGGGAATGACAACTCGATTGTGGACTCAGTACTAGCAAATGCCTCTTATTTGGCTATTCATTTCCATCTATAGGTTGGGATCCATGGGATCAGAATAGAGTTCATCAATGAGAAAGGTGTCAAACGCACAGCCACGTATTTACCTGAGGTTGCTAAGGAACAAGGTGGGTTTGACATGGCAGCCAAACGTGTCAACACATTGTGTCCCAGAATTGGGTAACATAAATCTATGGATTTTGGGTTTGGATTGCAATACTATGCTCATAGTAGTGCCGTGGAGCCACCAGGCTTAATCTGGATAACTGACACCTGATACAGCTGCTGCTGGATTTTCATCTGGCCTTTCTCTCATCCCACATCTGTGCACAGCTGTATCTTAGTGTAAAAATGTTTTAGGGCTTAAGAAATAGAGGATCTCAAAGTATGGATCTTCTGGCTTCATTCAGCATTGCATCTTTCCTCTTCTATGTTTCTCCCACCAACTAGGATAACTTCAGGCTGCACAGCACCAACAGGAGAGTCCCTTTCCTCCTCATTCTTGCTAAAGTAGCATCCTCCAGATGAGGGCAGGAAACAGGGCCCCTCTGGAGCACACTTCCCACTCATATAGTAGCGGTCACCATGGTAACTGCTCAAAATATTGCCTCCTTTCCTCCACCTAGCAGAGTGGAGTGGTCGCATCCTGCTGGCTCTGGGGCAAAAGACTAAGGTAGGAATTTTAACTCTGATCTCTCACATAGCAGTGCACTGTGCTATCACTAGAGCATCAGGTTGATCCCAATTTGTCTATGTAAAGAGCTAAGTATTATCTTATCTTAAGGCTTAGGGAGCTAAACTTGAGTGGCACATGATAAAACAGTTTGGGGTCCCTGCAATAGGATCAGGGCACAGACCTTTATAAGAAGAGCGGTCATACGGAAAATGGAATTACTGTTTTATAGACCATTTCCAATATGAGTTAAAAGGGGTTGGCATGTGCACATAGTGTGCGTGCATAAGGCCATGTATGTCCAGTTCAGTACTGGTATTTCTAAAGCTCCAAGTTTCCTGTTCAGTTGTTTGCTTTTCTAGAGGCCTTTTAATGCATCTCTTACCTTTCTGAAACATTTTTATATCGAAAAGTCTCCCTTGCTTCTGTTTTTCAATAGACTGGGATCAGATCCAGACCATAGACTCCTTACTCAGGAAAGGTGGCTTTAAGGCTCCGATTACCAATGATTTTAGGAAAACGATTAAACTCACCAGGTAAGTCGATATATTTGTTGTCTTTTAATTTTACTTTATAGTGTTTTGTGGGTAATTTAAAGTACTTGTGCGTTATGTAAGTCTTCATGCCTCTTTCAGATGAGAGATGTAGTCTGAAAGACAAAATCATAAAATGCCGCATGTTAGGCCTACAATGTATATGGAATGAAGCGCAGTATGTTCAGTCCGTGCAGGATCGAAGCTAGCATTTTCTCAGAGAAGTGCCACTGGTTTTAATATTGTTATCTGCGTGAAAGGTCGAAAGAAGCAGAACCTTTGACAGTTAAAATGGTTGATTTTCTGTTGTATCTTTACAATGGGCTTCCTTTTCTCAGTGTGCTCGTCTGTGGATGGTGTAGCTATTTGGAGGTGACAGCTGTCTTAAAACTAAACCACACTCAAATTGGCTGGTTTTTGGAATTTGCTTGCTTTTCGCTATCCCCTATTGGTTTCAGCTCACTTTGTGTTAGTGAAAAATGGGACATTCTGGTTTTGTATAGAAATACTAATTTATCAGGTCGTTCCTTACCTCTGGAGAAATGAGGTGGGTATGCAGGGGTTTTTTTCAACAGGAGAGGACAGGATGAAGGTTTTCCTTAAAATCCAGTGTAACACGGACTTAGTGCAATTCACAACCGCTTCTAAGTTACCTGTTATGCAGCGTCCTTTAGAAGCACCTGGAAATCTCTCGTCTCTCAGAAGGGACTTCACGTTTTGTGAATTCTGATTGTAAACGTGGACTAAGGCATATATATGCTATAATAAACCTCCCTTTATCCATCTCTCCATTGTTTTCTTTCACTAGCCTTTCAAATGTGAAGATAACCCCAGAAGTAAATAGTAGTGAAATACTGGTTATTTAGTCTCTGAAACTGAGTCTTCTTCCAGCAAACTTTTCATGCCCTTTTTTTTTTTTCCCCAGCAAGTGGATAAAAAGAATACAAATTGATCATTTTTTTCCCGTGTGCTACTTCAGAAGTCCCCTTAATTATGCTTGCCTTGAATAGGGCTCAACTTTTGGGACACTGAAGCTAATTGAAGCTTAGATGGGTTACTCGGACTACGGCATGAGGCCGTGTCAAACAAAGTAGTTGATGAAGCTAGTGGGTTCCTCTTGATCATTACTGGCTGTGAGCTAAAAGGTGATTTGGGATGAATGTTTTTACGTCTAGTCCTTTCATATTGCGTAGTCTGTTTGTGTCATTTTTCCTTACACTGTTCCTGCAGGTACCGCAGTGAGAAGGTGACAATCAGTTATGCAGAATACATGGCTTCCCGTCAGCATTGTTTCCAGAATGGCACTCTTCATGCCCCCCCCCTCTACAATCATTACTCCTGACACACGGCTGCATGACCAGTCCCACTCCCCAGTTGCTGCCAATGGCTACGACATCATTGGGGCAGATGCCTCCTCTTCCTGGTCCAGTTACTTCTATTACTGCACCATTTTATGATGCTAGCTTCCGTTGCCAAGTCTGCCTTCCAGCTGACCTGGGGGGAGGATGAGAGCATGACAGAACTTCAGGGGCCCAAGCCTTATCTCAGCCTTCCCTCCGAACGGGGGTTCAGTTGGATCGGGGCTCCATGCCTACGAACTGTTGTGAGGTGCAGAAGACCTCTAGGAGTGAAAGTGCCACTTTGGACCGATCCGTTCTTGTGTGTTACCGACGCTCCGGAAACTTGAGTTGTTCGTTATGGAAGCCCCCCAGATCAAGTAGGAGCATTCCCCTGGCAGCCTGGGCAACGGAGTCCAAGAAAACATTTTTTAGGTTCTTTTTAATTTTTTTTTTTAACCTCTGGTATCTGTTGTGTACCGAGAGCTGATTGCAGTCCCCACACATCACAGGCGGACATTATGATAGAGGAGGGTTGAACATCTGGATAGCACCCTGTCCTCACGGACAGAAAACACTTAAAGATGTGAAAAACCTTTGGATGGTATTGCAGATGAATCCATTATTTAATTAAACCCTAGAAGGCTTTAATTATCAGATCCCGCTGTAGTTTGGATTCTGTAGAAATCCTTTTGCTTTACAGTTTTCTGGGTTTTTAGACAGTGCTTTGTAATGTATCCTGCTATGAAACAGAATGCTGTTATGCCTGTAAGAGAGCAACACGGCTCATGCTGTGTACGCAAAGGACGAGGTACTTCAGTGTCCCTGGACAGTTTTCTCTGTTATGACCAAGTTTTGTGTCTGAACGTTTGTAACGGAGCCTGACTGGATTAGGGATGGGGAGGGATTTGCAGGGCATTGACTGTAGTCATACAGGTGAGACTAGTGACTGAAATTTGTTTAACTTAAGCTAACAGTCTCGGGGACCTTCCTTTTGATAGGACAGCCACTTTCTCTGGTGTGACTATAGGTCTTGAGAACTGTGAGTATTCCAGTTTATAGGAGGCCTATGGAATAGAGCTGTGTAGTTTCACTGGTAAATTACTATCATCCTAGACAGTTTAGTCATTACCACATCAAGGCAATTAGTGGGGAAACTTGTATTACCCCAAACAGTGTGAAACTCATGTGCATTCTGTATTTCTTCTCCCATCATTGATGATTACAAGAAATACTCTCTTCTAAGAGGAAGATACGTTATCCAGTTGTTATCCTGCAGCGTCATTGAAGGATGTCATAAACTCTGAATTATGACACTCTCACCATGAGGTCACTGGACTTCAAAATATAATTTGTTTGTTTGTTTCATTTTCCAAGTTTCTGGAGGGTCAACAATGATTAAGGAAAGAAAATACAAGTGCATGGCAGAGTAGTGGCTGTTTGGTTGCATATATCTTTAGTTTGCTTGTGTGTGGTAATGATGGCTTTTAAAATTGGCTGGTGTTTCACACCTGAAATTCTCTCCTGGCATGGCAGGGAATAGGGCCAGTAGGAAGCTCAGAGCTGCGTGCCGCTGCTCCTTCTGGTCCTCCGGAAGCAAACGGAATTGTACGGTTTTGCTTCATGTTGGCGGAACGTTCTCCTGCTGGAGGAGAGAGACGTGAGGGAGAGGAGGGGGTCCTATTCTGGATAACAGTGCAATATCGACCCAGCTTTCCTCCTGTACTGGGTCATTCTTATAAATTGCCACTTTTCCCTGGTGATGTTGTTGAAAAGCAATTGAAGATTGAGGGATTGTTTCATGATTTCCTGCTGCTGAGAATAAATCAGTCTTGTTACAAACTCGAGTGGTTTGTAATTACTCTCCCAGGTGCCGTGTAGTGATGGGGGAGGTTGGGGTCAGCTCTGGACATACCATCCACCTTTCAGCTGTCAAACAGTATGATACATAGGGCTACACTCATTACTGTTCAAGTGTTCTATGTTAGAATTTAATTTCTAGAAGGTTTAAAAAAAGCAAAAAAAATGGTGCTAAAACTTCACCCCTGAGCACGCTCAGCGAGACTGGTCATGCAGGCATATAGTGCCAGGCTTTCCAACAATATTGTTTCTTTTTCAAATGTTTGCCCTGTTCTGTGTCTTCAACAGTGTATAGTGTTTTCCTGATTTCATTTTATTTGAATAGGGGATGACTACGGGGTGGGGTGGGGAGGGTTAGCTGTCATTTTTAAAGAACAGAGTTTTAGGATTGAGTGACTTGGTTGGTTTAAGCCTGAAGGGGGCTACGTGGTTTGGGACTGGGGAAGCCGTCTCCTCTCCCACTTCTGTTTCCCTACTCAGTCTGTTTAAAAAAAAAAAAAACAAAAAACAAAAAAAACCCCAAAAAACAAAAATGCCTCTAAATATGTACTGTGTTCTTGTCTTGTTGCAGTGAGAAGAGAAGCTAGCAAATCAGAAACACTGGTCTGCTGCCTAAGAAACAGGCCCTCTCAGCTTTAGTCCCATAAGGGTCCGGCTATAAAGTCAGTTGAAAAGCGTGTCAATAGTTAAGTTAGCTCAGAAAAATGTATGACAAGGACAGGTGGTCTCAGGAAATAATCCCATTTCTAGATCATTACACGGCAGCTATGCATAAGGATGAAAGAGCTGAACTAGAAACGAAATGTACTTTGAGTTGCCTCAGGATGGAGGCAACCAAAATCAATGACCAATTGACGGGAGAGTTCCTCTGTGGTTTCTTGGCTGGGACAGCAGGTTAGAACTACTTCTTCTCAAAGCAACTGTTACCTGGTTTGACCTGGATTTAACTCATCCTTAGAAGCAAGTGCCTTTTGGTCTAGAAGGGCTTATTCTCATGACAACCACAACTGAGAAATAATCTCACTGCGATTATGAATTGTCTTTGTTTTACAGTAACTACAGGAGAATGTCTTTGATCACTGGAGTCTGTCAGTGTTGGAATGTTTCCACTGTGAGGTTCTTAATTTAAAAAAAAAAAAAATTAATTTTTTTTGCATAATGTTTAACAGTCAATCTCAACTGAGGCCATTTCAGTTCGGGAACATTTTATGTTCAAAATATCACATATCTACAATTCATCAGAACAACAAAAAAAAATATCTATAAGAGTTCATTTTAACCTTTGCACAGAATAATTTGTTTTCATAGTACATTAACAAAGATCTGCAATCTTCACTGACTATTAGTGCTGTTTTCTGTTTGTATTCTGGAAACTACATGTTGTTTTGTTGGGGATTTTGGTTAATTTATTTCCTTAAAGCAGGAGAGCTCTTTTGACCTTCAGTGCAGAGATGTCAGACCAATTCTTTGTATTACACTTGGTTGCCTCCTACCTATATAATAACTTCTGAGTGTAAATAATTGAACTCTATCCTCTAATGAAGTATTGTAGAGAATAAATCATAATGGATAAAGATTATTTGTACTGTCCTCTTTATATGGTTTCTCACAGCCTTTACGGGGGATAAGATGAAAGCTTTCTCATCTAGAGAGATGAACAATGTACGACATGCATGAATACCAAACCTCTGAATTACATTAAATGTTCAGAACCAGGGAGGTTGCCAGAATGGGATGACAGCTGTCTGGAAGCATAGAAATTGTCAAGACAGGCTCGCTAGAAGAAAGCGAGGAGAAATAGTAGGAAAATTAAAAACAAAGATTAAATATGTTTCATTAATAACAGCATAGCAAAGTATCTTTGCATCCTGAAATAATGTTTGCAGCAAACGATAACTCTCTATTAGTTGTCATGGTTGTGGAATATATAAAGCACATACATAAAGAATGCTGAGTCGTACTGAAAATCCCGGATTTGTAAATCTGGCTTAAACCATGAAAATTGTTCCTTGTTTTTTTGTCTTTTAAAATGACCTAATGAAAACAGATTATCTGTACTTCACAGGATGTAGTCTTCAGGCGAGCTAAAAATTTCATTTCAGGAAAAAGAAATGTTTGCTTTGGGACACGATCAATTGATTTGTATAATAGTTTTGACGTACATACCTCTGGTTTAAATGGATTTTTCCATACACTTTCAGGTTACTGCTCACTTTTTATCTATGGCAAATGTATAGTTAAAGATCTAACATTTCCTGTTTGTGGTTCTTGGGAAGGGCAGCCCTGGATATCAATGAACAGCAGGCGTAAGCACCTCAGAAACCCCAACCAAACCAAGGGCGAGGGTAGTTTTAACTTCAGTATGCCTGAGAAGCTCACTGGCTTCAGGGCAAATACAAAGCCAAAACCTAGTTTCAGAAAGATGCTTCTGGTACTAGTAAACCTAGAAAGTGAATCCCCTATGCAAGATGAGTGGTTTGAGGAGGACTCTGTGGCTAACGTGATTTCCAGGTGACTCACTGTAAATCTGAAATCAGCCGTAAAACTAGCATCCACTGTTGTCATGCACTCAGGTCTAAGTTCTCAAGTATATTCCCTCAGCTTCTTTGTTGGCTAGAATACAGTAACTTATTTGTATGTTTTCATGGCGTGCGTTTTTCCTTACTTGATTTTTTGTTTGTTTCACGTTGAATCAGTCAGACATAAAATCTTTGTCTGGTATCTTTCATTAGAGGTTCTTTCACACATGTTGCTTTCTGTAACTGCAGTAACCCTCAGCAGCTCGCAATGAAGATGAGGCCAGGCAGAAGGGTGTCTGTATGACTGCACACTGAAGGAGTTCAATCCAGACTAAATATAAACCAGGATAATTCTCCAGAAAACATCATCTTCTGTTTTAACTTCTGTTTGAAATAAGAAATTAAATGAATTAGTCATTTAGTGCTCACTTCCTTCTAAAAACAAATACAGAAACGTTAGCAGAAATCTCTACAAGATACTTCAAATGAAGAACACTTGAGCATTTTTATTCTAAACACAAAAAATAATTTTATTTTTGGACATTTATATTATAAGCTACTGAACTGTGATCGAGAAATGCTGTTTCTTGAAGATAAAAAGCAGACAATTTTCCCATGCGACTCAATAACTTAATATTTATACTGACCTGTATATTACGAGGATTGCTCTCAAACTGAACTGTAGTACATGGAGCAGTAGGATAGAAAAGTTCCTAAACTGTTTTTGCTGCAATATGGGAATATGACCTGTGAATATGTTTGATGATCACCACCAAAAAACAGAAAGCCCAGAAGACTACTGTTACCATGTTCCTTAAAACAAGTATGTAACTCCACAAATGGACCAGTATCTAGATTATCGAACTGGGTTTTTTTCCTTTTTTTATGGTCTGCTAGACTACTCTTAGATGAATTCTGACATAAATCATGTATGATACAACCAGTCGATACTATGTTTAGGTGTCATTATATATGTATTTAAAAAATTTAACAGATCACGCAAGAGCCAGTTTTGCTTTCAGAGGCTTATCCCTTGATTACTGGGTATTAATAAAACTATATTGCTCATATATGTTCTTTCATCACAGTTTTGTATACATAATTTTAAATGGAGTATGGATATATAATTCTAAACATAGATAAAATGGTATGAAAACCTAAACTGGAAGAGTTAAACTTTCAGAACACAGATGAAAAAGCGTGTGTGTCTTGTTCTTGTGCAATAATAGCTATTACGGCAGGTGGTGCTCTGAGCAGGTGATGTTATCTCCACAAGGATTTGATCTACTTTCACATGCTGGAAATGTTGATGACAATGAAAAGAGATTAAGGTTTCAAGATCCTAATCTTATCACTCTTAATCTGTAAAAAATGTTGTGCTTTTTTTAAGTTGGTGGTTTTGACACTCCACACAAAATACATAATTATTGTTGGAAAGCTTAAAAACTGCTAGGGAGATACCATTTCCATTGCTGTCAAACTAGAAGGAAAGCGTATTACAAAATATGGTTACGCTAATAACAGGAACATTCTTGTTACTTGTTCTTCCTATGTTTTATTACACAGAGGTATTTAGCTAAGTTTTTTTTAAGATCTGCATTGGTGCAATTAGTTCTGTTATTGGACCTGTTTTTAAATTGTGGCAATGTAGAAATTACCACAGTAGGTCTGTCTAACAATCCACTACCTAATATCACGGCTCCAGCAGGGGTCAATACATTTTGCCCTGGAATATGGAATACTAGAGGCTGTGTTCACGATAAATTAGATTTGGCCAAGCCTCTTTTTTTTTTTTTTTTAATCAGTTAATTTTAGGATATGACCAGTAAATATGCCTGAAACTTCCTATCGTCGTTCACTTCATTTTAATCTAGCTCATCTTCCTTTCTAAACACATTTTCCAATCGAATTGATAAATGCTGAAACAGTCATTATTAGTGAGAAAGAAGCCAGTGCATTTTAAAAATAACAAAGAACAAGTCAGGCACTCTGTTATGTTTGGTTTGTTGCAGTACCTGAACAACCTTTACTGTGTCTTTTTAAGTGCATTTTTAAAATTCTTTTAAAAAAGGGAGGCGGGCAGGTTCCATTCAGGAATATTCTTATTTGTCTCTCACTTGACTCTTGAGACCTTACCCAAACACAACATTGATAACGAACCTTTATCTTTCATGATAGCCTCTTTAGCGGTACCTATAAACTCTTGCAAGTATCTTGCCTTCTCTTAATTTGTTTTAGTTTTTTGTATACTTAAGTAGAATGGATCCTTGGGGAAAAACAAAAGTGAAATTGGTGACTTAAACCTCTGCAAGCTACCTACGGCTCTGAGAATCATGATGTTCTGAGTAGCTGGGTTATTTGAGAAGCCATCAGGATACCAAGTGATTTTAAATGCTTCTTTCATCAATCTCGCACGGATTTCCTTGTTTTCTTGTAAACCTAACTGAAACTGTTTAATTTGCCAGATGTTCTCTGAGATATTTCCATCCCATCTTCCTGAATGTCTTTCTGCTTATACCACTTAGCAAATTAGTTTTCAATCAGTTTCTCTGCCACACTCATTTATCCAGATAACAAATGTTAAAGATCTGTGATTTGACCCCGTCATACTCTTATAGTTTATTCTTAACGTGTTCCTTTTCCCGGCATGCAGGAAACAATTCACCTAGGCACGGATGCGAGTTCCTGAGTACAGGAGTGGTTTCACCATAAATCCCCCAACAGTCTATTTTTGCCTTTCTTGAAGGGCACACGATGACAGAGTAAGGTCTGGTAAGACGATTACTTTAAGATTACTTAAGCTGGTCAGGCACTTACATGTGAGCTCTCCAGGGACAATACTACTCCGTAAGTTATTTTGCTAGCAATGGTCCCATGACATACTGTCAGGAGAGCCATCATCATTTTCCGCCTGCTTGCGACTTTTGGGGTCCTCAGACTACTTCTGGAGAGCCTGCAAAAGTAACCACCCTTTCAAAGTGTGTTATCTATGGTATCAATACTCATTCCTCACGAACTGAGCTGTATTAATCACAGGGGGCGAGACAGCAATTCCGGTCCATCCAGTTATGGTTTTCCTTTACAGCTGAAGGGCGTTCTGGCAGCGAAAGGCAGTGGAGCTGCAGCCCCCTGCTCCACACGGGTGCCAAGCCTGACAGGTGAAGATGCATCTGCTGCCTCGGTGCCCCCCAGGTGCTTCTGGGCAAACGCCTGCTGCTGTGCGCAGTCTGCTGCAGGGGGTAGCACAGTTTTGAGCCATAATTTCCAAAATGACCAAGCAGATGGAGCCTTCTGCCAGGTTTGCTCGCGGAAGAGGCGGGCGAGGTCTCCCCCAGCGTCCCCTCCAAAGCCTGCTCTCTGGGGCCGTGGCTTACGCGTTGTGAGACTTTGGGCCCGCAACGCCTTGGCCTGTCACAATTATTCGGCCTGTCTTCATAAAGCGCCAACACGCCGTTGCTTTCTGTCTCTCGGAGCTAATGTCTAAACGAGCTGATGCACGCCGTCGAGGGCCGTGCTTGCGTGGGCGTGCTGAGGTGCCCTCTTCCCGCTGCTCTACCTCGGTGCTCCCCACGCGTAACCGCGCCTTCTTACACCCGCCGCAACGCCGGCCGTACGCAGCCGAGAACCACCCGACCCGCCGGGCCCTCCCGGCAGCGCTCGCCCACCGCCCCGGCCCCTGTCAGCGCCGGGCGGCTCCCCCTGGCGGGCGGCGGGCTGAGGCGGCGCCGCGCTTCCGGGCGGCGGGGCTTCCGGTGTCGGCTGAGGCGATGGCGGCGGGCGGTAGCGACCCGCGAGCGGCGGACGTGGAGGAGGACGCCTCGCAGCTCGTCTTCCCCAAAGGTGCGCGCCGCGGGGCGGCCGCCCGAGCGGGGGCGGCCAGGGGGCCGTGGG
>VZSC01014902.1:122146-165389 GCA_013398225.1 Steatornis caripensis
AGACTCACCAGTCTGTGCTTATGACATGAGTAGAACACCTAGATGACCTGTTAAATTGGAAAAATTAACGTCAGCATTTTTCCACTGGAGAGAACTCATTAAACTTCCTACCTCCTTGAAGATGGGTGTTACTTGTCTCTTGGTGACTGTTAGCCTCTTTGCTATGAGTAGATAGCTGTATGGTTTCAAATGCAGTATTTTGAAATACTGGTACTCATTTGAGCACGTATGTTTGTCTTACAAGAGTTGTTATAGGTAAGTATTTCTGTACTCTACTGGTTTTGTACCTCATTAATAGCCTTAATCATAATTTGTGAGTAGTATTTGGGAATCTGTTGTCATATCTAGATATTAGCCCGTCATCCTTTGCCTTCTAACAGATGTTTGTCCTTTTATACTTTTTCTAACTCACTGTCCTATGCTTCCTTTAAGAAAGGCAGCACTACATACATATTTATTTGTCAGAGAGTTTATAGTATGCAAATATTGTGTCAAAATACCTTGGAGTTCCCTCCTCCTGAATTCTTTATGAGCTAAATGGACTTCCATTTCTCAACATTTTGCTGCAATATTCTGTCATCATCTTTAATATAAGAATACATAATCATAAAACATTTCAAAATCTGGTTCTTACCATCTTGTTCAGTTGTGCTGCAGTATTTCTAATGGGAAGATCTGAAAATGTAGTTAAAAGACTTCTCATTTAAACACTCTCAGTATGATAAGAAATCTGGCTTGTTTCTAATTGCTTCTTATTAGCATTTTTGGAGGTCTCTGCCCAGCTGCTCTACAGTTGAGAAGGTAAGCTTTACACGACCTTCCTGCATTTGACTGTTTCAGAAGTGGATGCAACTATGAGATAATACTGAGAGCATCAATTTTGACAAATAAATACTGAAAGACAGAGGGTGAAAAAAACCAATCTCTCTAAGCCGCAGGGAATGTTAGGTGCTAGTAACTAGGTTATGTGTAGTTTAATACTCTACTCTTAGTGCTGCCAAAACTTTTTAACTTAGATGTCAGTCACTATAAACAGTTAAACCCTTTCCCTGTTACCTGAAGTGTCCTCTATTGAGCCCTGCAGCAGTAAACATTAGGCTGTTTGGACTCTTGAAATTGAAAATTTCTCATCAGTTTTGTATTCCGGTTAGCATAGGAAGTAGGAAGGTAGAGATCCTAAGTTGCAACTGAGATAGAGGCAGCAAAGAGAGGCCTTGATCTGGGGAGGGGATGAGAAAGCTTCTGGTTTGTTCCCATCCCTAGGAGATGTCTTAGTTTTCTGACTCGCCTGAAAAAAAAACAAACAAACAAACATTGTGGAAAAGACTTTTGGTTCAGTAGGAATATGAAAGGAGTACAGTTTAACTTTTTACTGAGATGATTCCATGCAAAATATTTCACTTTTTGCATCTGCTAGCCATAGGGTTGATATCTAGGGGATTTCCGTCATTGTTTCACTAATGCTGGAAATGAAAATAATTTTAGCCTTTCCCCAGCTTATAATTTAAAAAACTACTCATATTTTTGTGCAAGAAGATTGTAAAAACAAGCTGAAAACTATCTGTAATGTGCTTGTGAATTTTACAAAATTTGTTCTTTATTTGCTGTATTTTCATTCCTGACGTATTGTTTTGTTATTGAAAGTTTTATACAAAGTAAAAATAAAGATACGCAGGCTTGGTTGATACAGTTAATGAAGAAATGTCATTCATAAGTAAACCTCAGTTAAACTGAGCATTGTTAGATGTTAGTGGTGGGGAGGGGATACAGTAAAGATCTTTCAAAAGATTAAAACCTTAAAATAACCTTAGTTTTCTCTTTTCCTAGAGAATACCTGAAAATAAGAACAGAGAAGTAGGCTTTTGATAGCAATACACAAGCAACAAAGAACTATTTAGCTATTATTCATTTTGCTTCAATTTAGAGCATCCATGATCCCGTATTTTTAAACTGGTGTTAAACTTACCATCAGTCCATTCTTGCTCACTATTATTTAAAAAACCTACTCAGCATTTAATAGAATGTCATTTCTTGTTCAACCTGCTTTCCACATTCAGGCTGGGTGTACCAGTCACTCTGTTGTGAAACTTGAAATGTGACATGAAGTGTGTATTTACCAGAAAAGAAAGTAAGCTAGTTTCTCTTACGTTGTGCAATATTCCTTTTGATAACGCATTTAGTATAAAGAAAGTGCGTGCATGGTGATGTGAAATACTGGTTAAAATTGTTCTTCCGTTTGTGGTAGTGTAGATTAAAGTTTATGGTGGGAAAAGGTAAGGCCTGAGTGTGTTGTAGCATTTGTGTGGAGGTTGTAATTAGAAAAGTGTTCCAACCCTTCATTGTTTGCTTATTTTGAAGGGTTTTATTTCAAGCTTCTTTCCCTTGTCTAAAGGGGACTTGATTTAAAGAAGAAAAAAAACCCCTCAAAACCAAACAAAAAACTAACCCAGAAAGAAACATTAAAACTGTAGTACTTATTAATAGCTTAAGCACAAACATATGAACTTAAATCTACTACTGACTTGATACTTTCCCTTGAGCCATTATACTTTTGTGGTACAGTTCCCTCTTATTTGCTTAGAGTGATCACAGTTGATTTGTAAGGCATTCTCTGAATGTGAAGGCGTACTAGAGACCAAATTATTTTGTTTTGTAACTAAGCTAACTGGTGGTGTTCCTGTTTTACCTCTGCACCAAGTTATAAAATGGACAAAGTATGATTTTGTGTAGCAAGAATGGCCATGATAAACAGATCCCAATTTGTCTAGGAAGCTATGTACCTAATTTTCACTTGGTGGCGGCAGAGGGGGGCACGGAAGCCAAGACCCCGTTCATTAAGATACCTTGTGTAACAGGAAGAATAAGCGCCAACTTCCATAGTGTGGGATAATCTTTAATGCTGAAAAGCCATGTAAATATACTTTAAGGATTGAAAAAATGTACCAAGTCTATTAATAATGAATTGTACTGAGTAAGTTGCAATGAACTCTTCTTACCAGGAATGAGGGATTCTGTTCTAAGCAGTTTCACAAGCCATGGCTTTTATCACAATGTCTCTCAGTTGTAGGAAGAAAGACTTGCTCTACAGTAATACACTTTACTGTTGACTAACCCTGATAAAACTGTAGTGTTGTACACAAGTGTTGTTTCAAACAATTATATGGAAGTATTCTTACTCATATATAGAATGTAAAAAGTATAAGCAAATTTTCACATTCTTCAGACACAAATGAAATCATCTCTTTCTCTCTGGGCACTTCTGTACTGCAACAAGTAACCCTGACACCTTTTTTTCCATTGAAAAAGGAGTTAAAAGTTTATTTTCAATTTCATTTTTCATTTAAATAGGATTTTTTCCCATACACTGTTGCTAAATCTGAACACTTCTCATTTTCTGTTTACTTTTAATTAGTGAGTTAATTTTGATATGAAGAACAATGACATACTTGTCATGAGCTCATTGCTGGTATTTAATTGGTTTTCACCATAATGAAATGTGCTTGTTCAAAAAAATAAAATTACTGACTTGTGAAGCTTTGAAAATGTTATAAGTGGAGTTGTAAATTTGATGTAACCTAGAATTTTTAGGTTTTTTTAAATGGTTAAAAACAGTATTCTGCTGCCTGTCTTCTCTCGGTACCAGAGTTCTTACAATGGTGCAGGCAGCTGTACAGGAGGACCCTTTTTGTGAGCAGAAGTACGATATGTGTTTGTTTTTATTCTGACTCAAATTTTCTGATTTGACCTGTGTTTTAGAAACACGAGTTCTGGAACTGATGAGGCGGTAGGGAAAGAGGAGGTGATGGGAACTACTCATCTCTGCCATAGCGTTGACTTGCGCGGCACTGAGTGAATGTAACCACACGTTGAGAGGCAACAGGCACTGTTCTTGGTTAATAAGGCAGATATATCAGCTCTTCATAAAATACATCCCTAAATGTTTAAGATCATGTCTATTTAGTAGCAGGTTTTAATGTAAGGCAGGGTCGTGAAGCTTGTAATTTAGATTGCTTTTAGTCACTGACCTGTAACTTTATCCAATAGTGAGTATCCCTGAGTTGAATGGTGTGACAGGATAGGCCAAAAGCAGTTTTGCAGCTAAAAATACAGATGTGTTGGCACTGATCAGTTCTCTATATTAGTGGTTTATACACTGCACAGATACTGAAATAATCCATGTTTCTTTGGTTTAAACGTTTGAGGGTTCTTTTAAATAAATTCCCCAAATCCAAAAGAAATACGATACAAAAGAATGTATTAACGTGTCATTTTTGTAAGGGAGGCCAAAGGCTGGATAACAAGGAGTCTGTAGTATTTTATTAATTTGGTGTAGTGTTTGTGTTCATTGTGAAGTTTTGGCAACACAGTGATTTGTGTTTTACCATAAGCTTATGGGTATTTATCTACAAATTTGAGTCTGGCAGGCACTGCGCTTTGAGTTGGACAAGTAATGCCACAGCTCCGGTTGAGGCAAGTGCTTGACTTGCAATCTGAGGACTGTGTAGTGGTGTAGCTCTACCCTGTCCAGTGTACATTTGCAGTCATCTAAACTGGCATTGCAGCCCAAAGTGGTAACTTCACCTGCTTCAGGTTTTGGGGTTTGGTTTTTTTTTTTAATGATTCCTTTGTCAGTAGAAGCATTCCTGGAACTCCGTAGTAAGTTGGCTGAGAAGCTGCTCTGGGTTTTGACTAACGTTAGCAAAATGTGTCTCTTAACACAGAGCAGTTTCTTAGGTGGATGGCCAGTGTGGTCACCAGATGTTGATGTTGGCTTGAAGGAGGGGTCATGTGGGACAGGAACATGCAATTCAGGTCAAGATACAACTGCTTTTTTTTTGTGTGTCAGCAGTTTTAGGTTGGGTTCAGGTCATTAAGGAACTTGATCTCAGCAATCCTCTAAACTCTCCCTGTGATGCTGAAGTTCACTCAGTAGCTATTGCTGCAGTTAAATTGTGTGATCATGATGAGCAGTCATGCTTCTTACCATTGTACTCCTTCCCCAGCCCCAGTAAAAAGTGCCAGTTAACTTTGAAAATGCCTTTCTTCCTGTTTCGGCATGTTTGTAAGCAAACCATTACATTTCTTTGCAGACACTAGTGATTTTTTTATCATTATGGCACCAGAAAAATTATAGATTGCCCAAATTTGCAAGTAGGAGGACTGCAGACTGAGTAAGTGTTAAAATAGTATATTCATTCTATGATGTTTGCACTGTTTCTAAATTATGTAGTTTGGAGTTAAATTCATAATTGACTCAGTCATCAGACCGTGGTTTGCAGTCTATTTCTACTGCTGGGTGCAAATATTTTGGTCTCCTCGCAGATTTAAGCCTAATAACTAAGCTATGTATTTCTAATAATATCTTCCGTAGACTCTTGAGTAATATAATAATCTACAACTGCCAAGCTTTCTGTAGAGTAAGATGAAAATACTGGCCTAGAACTGTTGACTGAAGTGCTGCTTTTGCCAGGAAAGCTTGCTGATATTCTCAAGGCAGACGATACGAAGCAGGAAAGAAACACCAAGGGATTTTTAGACCTTTGGAGAACTTAGTTTTCGAAACTGAAGCTCTCTGGTGGCCTGCACTTCTGCTGAATTGTCATTCCCGTGGGGAGCTTGGCTCTTCCTGTAACTGGGGAAAATCTTCAGCTGAACCCTTGCTCTTTGAAAGGCTTTGTTTGGGGTTGTTGTATGTGAACTTGAATTTTCTTTACTGAAAACTGTATTGATAGAGAAGATGAACACATGCTTTTCTTGAACAGTACTAAATGGTAAGTGTGAAGGCTGTTTACTAAAGAAGCTTACATGTGGCTGTTGGGCTGTCTATATTTAGCTTCATAATCATATACAGGCACTTGCATGGCTTATAATTCACAAGGAAAGTCCAGAAAACTTACGTTCCTGGAAGAGTTGGCTGTGTGATTCCAGTTAAAAGCAAGTATATTTCTAATGAATTTTCAGTGTTATGAGCAAGTGTTGACAATTTAGAAAGTGTTCTAGTATTGAAGGCTCTTTTAGATAGAAGAATGTGTACATTGACTGTATTTTAAAATAGGCAAGTTCCTGACAAAACTTCTAGAACTGCTTGAGTGTTACTATGTAGAGTTTTGAACACTGAGAACTTAAAATTACACTAGTTAGCAGAGGTTTTTTTCCTATTTTAAGTTTTTTCCTTATTGAATTAGACAGTTTCTAGCCCATCCAGCAGCAAACAGGGATTATGCATTGATCTTCCACACCAAACTCTGGCAAAAGAGTAGATTACATATACACTAGACTTCAGTCTTCAATGGAGCAGGTATGGAGAAGCTACACTTCAATTTTTGTCTTTACCTACATAAATGATCTATAGGCAGAACTTTCCTTGATCAAAGCAGTTTAGAAGTGCTCTCTTCTTTCACTGTTTCCATAATTTAGGGAATGTTAATTTGGTTGATGGGGTTTGGTTTTTTTTTAAACTTCCCTAACTCACCAGTAAGCCAATAATGGGAAGCATTGTTAATATAAGTATGGTTTGAATTTCCCTAGCAGGGTCCACAAGGCTTGTTTAGCAGCATTGTGTGATTTGCTTTTAAGTTTGAATTGGTCTCTCAAATTCCACTACTGTTCCTTAAGGGTGTCTCTGCATTAGCTATGTCGGGGTGTAGCAACTGTAAGTATTAATTTGTGTCTTTTGCTGTAAACGTGCTGCTAATTTAAATGCTCAAAACCCTTGAGATTTGGTTTGGAAGGGTATAATAAACAAATCTCTGTCTTGGATAAATCTTTCTGTGTGCATCTGCTACATATTTTTATCGAAAGAGAATAAAAAAATCCTTGAGGGGAAAAAAATCTTGAATATTGCTAGGAAAATATTGTGGGGTAGTATGTTATAGGGCATTTATTCTGCAGTGTGGCTGTAAAAGTGTTTATTGTCGTCTTTTCTTGTATTGAATACAGGAAGTATGTAAATAACCTTGACGTATCCAAGAAGATAGGGGCTCTGTCGCACAAAGCCTCCGCTTCTGGATGCGAGTTAGCCAGCATGTATTGTAGACATGGGTGATGAATGGTATTTAGCATTAAAATATGCAATTAAATAAAAAGTTCTTTTGTCTTGAAGCGTTCTACTGAAGTATAAAATCTCTCTTTGGAGGGAGAAGTAGAAAAAGAATCTTTGAAATATGATTAGTAACTACTGAAAAACATTGCTTTTAGTTACGGGGTTTTTTTACCTTCTTATACTGCTCACTTTACCATAAAGGCAGTTTTTTTCACATGGTCACGCATGACAGTGCTATTTTCCTTCCTCCTGCTCACTCTTCTGGACTTCAGTTTCTTAGTTATTGAAACTTAAAAGACATCATTCTACCTTTATTTGACCCAGAAACTGGTATGGCGAACAGCATTGCTTTGTCAGAAGACTGACCCAAGTAACACTAAGGGGGAGGAAAAAATAATGCGTTCTTTGTGTCACAATGTAGTGATTTTCTTAATTCTTTTGATGCTTTCAACGTTTGCTTTTACATAAAAGTTGCAAGAGTTCTGGTCGGGTTTGTTAAGTGTTGGATAGATTAACATTGTGAAAGGTGGATCTTTATTAATTCCCAAGTCTTACTAAAGGGGCCGTGATACCTTGTCAGATTTGAATTTGCAACTCTTAGGGACTCAGATACTCACATTTTAATATATTAAGCAAAGTTACGTTTCTGTTCCATAATGTGAAGAGAATGAAACTGTGGGCTTCGTTCTCTTAGCTGTCAGAATCTCAGTAGATTGTTTCTGAAGCAAATATACTGGTTGCTGTGTTTGTCTACTTTTGTCCTGTAAACTGCTATAATCCTTCTAGTCCTTTTCCCTTCCACTGATCACAAGGTACTCTGAAGATGTTTTTGTAGGATTTCTTGCCACTCTGGTTCCCCCCACCACCCCCAGCATTACATAAATGAGGGCTTGTGTCTTTTAAGGAGTTGTCTCCTGCCAGGAGTCACGTATAGAAAGCAAAATGACTGTGGTTCTTCTGTATGGTACCTAAATAATAATTGTGTCTGGAGTCCAGTACAGTCATAAGTGAGCTGAGGAGGAAAGATGATGATAGTCTGGAGTTTGGGGGTTTATGTACCTAAACAGTAGCGTTTGAGTTGAGAGGGACCTAGATATGCTTGAGGATGGGTCAGCAGAAACATTTTGAAGGTGGGTAAGGAGACAGGCTGAGTTCTCCTTGTGCTGGCATAGCCTCATGGATTTGTACTGGCTGAATAGCAGTCTCCCTGAAGAGGACCTGAGAGTTACAGTGAATGCCAAGTTGAATACGAGCCAGCAAAATGTTCTTCTTATAAGGTGAACTGCATATTTGGTGAAACTGGGAGGAGCATACTAAGGAGATTCAGCTGCGATTTTTTTTTTTTTTACCAAGATTAGTGTTAGTTCAGCAGGACCTGATGTAATAAGCAACTGCAGAATACCTCGATATTTAGGATTAGCAAGGATGAGTGGCCTTTTCTGCTTTTAAACTGCTTTTCCTTTGCTGTTTTTTAGTATTTATCATGCTATGTTATGTGATTTAAAAGTTAGTCCTAAAGTTTTGTTTCTTGATGAAATGGTAGCTTCAAGGTAAGGCAGCATCAGTAATCACTTCAGCGTGAAAACCAAGCTGCATATATTTTAGCCAGTTAAGATGAATTGCTGTTATCATAGTGACTCACACTAGTAAAAGACAGTCAGGGTTATAACCTAAATGCAGGTCTTGAGAAATGCGAAGTAGGTGTCAAGATAAAGGAGTATATTGGCAGTTTAGCAGGAGGAAGAATATTGTTTTATTATTAAAAATTATTAAAATATTGCAAGTAAACTTAAAGCCAAACTATCAGATCAGTAATACCGAAATCATGGCAGTGGACCAAATCCTGTGCATCTTCTAACTGAGGTTTAGGTGCAGTCTGCCAAACATCTTCTTACTGCAATTGGTTGCTTCTGTGTTTGTTTTGAAGTACACTTCAAGAAACTTGCTGTACAAGTTGCTTTTGTGAGGCACAGAAAGGGAATCGTTCTAGGCTGTTTAACTTGTGACAGCAGTTTTCTCTACTGTGGCCAAAGTGGTAAAGCAGGACCTGTCTCTTGAGTCCTATCAACTAAAGGATTTTGACTTTTTTATGACGTACGTAAGCACCTGTCTTCTGTAAATATGTCTATTTTAGAATGAGTCAAGGGTTTAGTTTGAACATAAAGTGATGAATGTTTGAGATTTGTTTATTAAGTATTTGTTTAGAACTAGAAATGCAAGATTTGAAGAAAGTGTTAAATGTACACGTAAGTTGTGTGCAGCTAAGCAGACTCCACTGTTGAAGATTGTTCCCCCGGGTTCTGTAACCTGAGACTTCAGACTGGCTGTTTAGAGTTTTTTTTTCCCCCGATAAACCATTTTCCCTTGGACTTTCAGATTTCTTAATTTCACATTTTGTCTGTATGCTTTCTCTGCTATTTCAGAAGTTTTTGGGTATAGTGTGTTTGTTCCTGAAACTTCAAAGGTGTAGTGCTTTTGTCAATTACATATCAGCACTGCTTCTCTTCCTGCACAGAAAAAACCCTTTGAACTGTATCGAAATAATCACACTTTTGCCAGGTCTAGCTCCCTGTGCAGTGAAGGATGATTGTTTTCTTGATACGTTAGAAATGTTACATGTTTTATCCTTTCAGATTCCATATCATGTGTGTGTATGTGTTTGTTCTGTTAAAAATCGGAAGGTTTAAACTTCATGGTGAAACTGGGTGTAATGAAAGTACAAAACTGAAACTAAAGGGGGGGAAAAAACACTTCTGCATTTTTAGGTCTTTGATCATGCCGGTGGGGTAGGTTCTGGGCTGCGTACGAAACAAAAATCTTTAGTGTCTCCAAATAAGAAGAGATCGTTGAACCTTGTGGGCAGAGTAGTTTATTTTGACTTAGCCAATGATTAATTTAAGTATCTGTTTCTGTGTTTTTGCTGAAGATGTAGGAGATTTTTTTTTTCCCCAGTTTCTGTTGGAATAGAATGATTGGAATGGGGAAAACTGCCAAATCCTTTTCACCCCTCTTCACATGGTCAGAATTTAAAACCCATTTCTTAGAAAGTTTTGTTCACAAATAGAAAACAGGTGCTAATGTATTATAGGAGTACAGCAGTAGAGCTCTGCAGAAGTCTGCTTGCTGCAGAGAGCAGTAATGTTGCTTAATAGCAGGCTTTTTTAATATAGGTCAGTATTTTTGTCTTGAGTTTTGTGACTGGTGTGTTATGGAACTCCAGCAACTGGGATAATTAAGGAGTCTGTTCTCAGATTGTAAGAATGGTCTTATTTTTCTTAGGTTTAAACTTACTATACTTATGTCTGCATGTGTTCTATGACATTTTTTGAGATCTGCATATAAAAATGCAGAAAACTACATGCTATTGCTGTACTTTACGTAATTAAAAAGTGGGAATAAGATTTTCAAATAGTCCAAGGCCAAGACCCTTATGCAGTTTTTCTGCTGCTACAAGTGGGGGTTTTGTCTGCTTTTGACGAAAATTTTTTTTCAGAGGTGACTATTTACCATAGAATTTTTCAATGTAGAGAAATGGTACTAAAAGGAAACTAAGCATTATCGATACCTTGTAGATGTAAAGGTGCTTGTCGATGGCGTTTGCTACTGATGTATTGAACAATAAACTTGTTCTGCTAACTTTGCGTTGTGGTGTTCTTATCTTCTGCCTCAGAAGGCTGTGGTGGTTCCACCCTAATTAATGGTGGTTTCTTTCACTGAATGTCCTGAACCGGGGTTTGGACTCCTATGTACTGTTAAAATGCTAATAATGACCATTAATTGTCACTGTTTCTGTTAACACTGTAAAAATGCTTGCTTTAAAGCCTACATGCTCTTTGTTTAACTGTCTAATACGCATTTAAAGTAGTAGTATACAGATATACTTAGGAAACTTTTAGCACTGGTCTTCGTTTGCTGGTTTACTGGTTTCAGGGGAATGTTGTCAAAGCTGCAACATATTAAATAGGCAAGCGTGTTTTAGTTACCACTTACAGCAGTCCGTTAATGACAATCTTTACTTTTGGGGTAAACCGTATAAAATTTGTCAAGATTATACATAAATCAATTTTTTTCCTTATAGCATCGAATTATCTGTAAGAAGTGACGGATTTAATATAAGCCATGACTTAGTCTTTTTCTTCAGACTTTATCTAGTATAGAAGGATGCTTTGGTGTTTTTATTTTGGTTTGATTAGCCTAATTTGGTTTCTTTTGATTTAGCGAAGTTGTGTGTAAATTGCTTTGGTTGCATGATTTCAGGCAGCAAATTCTAAATCTGTTAACTTTCAAATCTTAATGCGAGATTCATTTTGATACTAAAGGAACAGCCATACCCAAATAAGATGATAAAGTAACAATGTTTGTAGGTGAAATGCTAGTTTAGCCTTATTTGAGTACCTGGACTAAGTGTTAACCGTTTTCTGTAACGGACTAATACTTTCTCTTGTGTTAAAAAGCAAACAAACTCCACAAATCCTTTTCTGTCTTGTGACCCTATGCTGCCCTGGGTATAAGTCATCCTCAGGTGTTTTCATTTTTAACTCTATTCTACAACCATGTTGCTCCGGTTACTCGATAGCATTGGTAAACCTGCCATCCTTATGGTGCTATTAGGAACGAATAAAAGACTTGCTCTGTTGCAAATGCATTTGTGGTCAGTTAAGGAGCAGTGATGGACATCTCGGGTCCTATCACAAGCTCCTTGAGTTCTCTTGTGCAGTTCCTTCTGCCTAAGTCTCTCTCAACTAAATTCTCTTTAATTTCTCTTATTTTAACCTGTGTCTGTCAGGTTTCTCACTAATTCTCTCTTTCTTGACTGACCTTGCTCCTCAGTTAGTGTTTTTGCTTCTAAATTGTCTTTGGGTTTTTTGGTCCATCTGGACCTACTCCTGCCTTCAGTTTCATGTCAGATGTGCCTTCATTTGTTCTGTAAATTTGATTGCATTTTTCAGACTTTCTTTTGCCATCTTAGCTGAATGGTAGGCCCAGTTACTTCCAGTGTTTCTCGATGGCCTTATCTTTGCTCAGTGAATTCATTATATAGTCTGTATATATTCCACAAATACATTTAACCCCCAAATGTGTGAAAGCTAGTCAGCTTTGAAAGGGTGCAACTGACAGCTCCCTGAAAAGTTATGTTGCTGTTGCAAACAATGAGGGTGCATGAAAGAATGGCATACAAAAATCAATTTACAATTCAAATTGTGATAAAAGTATAATACACTAGAAAAGAATAGCAATTAATTGGTAGCATTACTATCCAGAAACAATAAAATGAGAGCTGGCCTCTGCTTCATGTTGGAAAAAATCCTGCTGTTGCTTCTAATTCTTGTGTGCGTTAAGGAAAAAAAATGGAGTCTTCCATTTAAACCCTTGTTGATGGATTCTAAATTAAGAACAAAGTTGGGTACTTTGCTTAAAATAGGAATTTGAATGCTACTGCTCTGAATTACACGTTGTCCTCTAGTATTTGTTAGCGTGTTTCTGCTCATTCTTCCAGTACCGCAGGAGCTTTAGCTGTAGATGCACTGAATTCGGTTAGTTTTTCTGGTCGATACAAAAAGTCTCCAGGGGAGACTGTTGAGGCATTGGTTTGTACCAACAGAAGACGTAGTAGAATACTTATAACTTAAATGGGTTGGTTTGTCTGACTGGAGTAGGGGTCTTTGGAAGTAAATGTTCCAGTTTCATCTGAATAACTGAATCTGTGCCAAAACCCCCCTTCGTTTGTGAAGCTTTACTCAGTGCGTATATACACACATCTATATACATGTGTACACACACTTTTTCTAGAGAGATGTATATTTTTATATAAAAGCTAATGCAAACATGACTTGGGCATAAGGATATTACGTGGATGAAAGAATGATATTTGAAGCATTATTAGAAGAAAACGGTGATGAGCAGCTGGGTGAACAAAAATCTGTTTGCAAAGTTTGTAACTGCAAGCTGGAGGCTTTTTGTGAGTGATCCCAAAAGTTGGAGAAACAGCTTAGAACATAAACAGAATATAAACCCTTCATTTTCCTAATCCTGTATCATCTTGGTTGTCATATTGTTGTTGTTATGATGTAAGGTACTGTCTTGTCATAATCATGAACTTGGTGGGGTTTGTAGACTTGAAGAGGTGTAACTAACATGTTTGTGCCTTTGGTCACCTTTTAAACAGTAGGTTTTAGTGATGTTGATTGCATGTTAAGTGAATGTTGTATATGCTAATCTAAGCTATACACTGCTTGTGATGGTTTTGGATATGTCCAATCTAAATTGATCCATAGCATAGCTAATGCTTTATTTACCTATGCTAGTAATTGAAAATTTTTCTTTGGTACATTCTGTTTTCTGAAAGATGAGAATAGATGATGAATTAACTTGTTGCTTTGAAGTGTTTCTCTAAAAAGGCATTTTTATGTAATGCTTTCTTGTACATGTATCGGATCAAAGTGTTTTTGGAAGCCTCAGCATATCTCTTTGTCTGCGTTCTTGCTCTTGGTTCTTAAAATTTATTTTTGCATTGCATGTAAGACAGTACAGATTTGTGGCTTTGAAAAAATATCTTTTTCCCTCTGGTTTAAAGCACTGGTTGGTATAGGACTGTCTGTCTTTAGACTTGAGAGAGATATTGGTACTGAAAATTTTCTTTTTTTTTTTTTCCCTGAGTAATGAACAAGCTTTAAAACTACATTAAAAAGACTTTATTAATAGACTTGCGTGTTTAATGCCAGCTTTCTTGGCTCTTTTGAAGAAGCTACTTCCTCTTTTTTGATATAAAACCACTATTATCCCTTTAATTTTACCTTTGAGGTTTAACACCTGGAAGTTTCTGTACACCAGTTAGCTACCTTTTGATAGGTTGGAAGAGAAGATAAGATAATGTTGGGATACTTGCTGTACTTCCTGCATGAGAAAGCTTTGGTACCTTTTTCTTTTTTCAGATGAGCTTAATGTTGTAGTAATTGTGGTGGTACAGCAGTGGTATAGATGTGTCAGTATTTGGACATAGGCATGGTGCCTTATTAGACCACCTGGTATTGGGCAGCTTTCAGGCAAGTGAGCCTTTCAGCCACATGATGACGTTTATTTGAAAGCTGGTGTGTTTTTCCAGTTCCATGAGTTGGTCTAATGAAAGATGCTTCTCCTGCCCAAGGTCTTAAACGTTCTTACCTTGTTTAAGGAAACATGCTACTTTAGTTTGTACTTGTCTTGAATGGAGAATAGTTGTAATGGCTCTCGTTTGGGTTTTCCCCTTGTATGTTAGAGTTGTTTGTGTGGGTAACAGCCAGGTGTCATAGATGGTGATGATGTGTTTGATGGCTGGCCTGGCACACATTCACTTAGCAGCGGAAAGGAGTGTGTGACTTCTAAGTTTGCAAAGCCTGTGAAGGTAATTCCTGCTCTGTTCTAACAAACGGTCTGATATTTAAAGGGCAACCTGCTCCTTGTGGTTACAAAGAGCATCTTAAGAAGAATCAAACTATGCACTACTTCTAAACCCTGTTTTCATAGAATCGTAGAATCGTAGAGGTTGGAAGGGACCTCTAGAGATCATCTAGTCCAACCCCCCTGCTAAAGCAGGTTAGCCTAGAGCAGGTTGCACAAATGTCTGTATTATGTCTGTAATTTCTATCTTAGCTTTATTTTGCTCTTTGAAAAATGGAAACATTTTTCAATTACTTGGATCAAAAAAAGTGAGATAAAATTTAAAGACTGACAGTTGAAATAACTTTCCAGCTCTTTCAAATTGAGGATACAAGTACTTTAACTAAATGGGAAAGTACATTCATGAATTTACAAACACATTATGTCAACTCTTAAAAAATTGTACCTGTTGTATTTCCATTCTTTTTGTTAAATGCACTTCGACTCTCTGTGTAAACACTTCAGCCTTCATGCAAAAGAGGGTTTCTCAGCCTTTTTGCAGTCCCTTTATGACAGTTCCAGTTTATTTTTGTTTAAAATTTTTGTCAAACTGGGAGTTCAGGATGGAGGAGGAGTACAAGTTGAAAATTAAGTTTGAGCTTTCACTGGTTCAGACCATGTCACTGCTTAGTCTGAAGTTAGTGTATACTTTAAAGACTGTATATTGTAGTTTTCAGCTGTGAAGAGGTTGATAGGATTCTTCTCATTTAAGGATTTTATGGACTGAAAAATGAGGTTTTAAGCTCGTTTCCCTCTGTCAGAAAAAAAATCTGAATATTGAAATTTTTTCCCTGCCCTTCACATTGTCTTAACATTCTCAGTGGGTCTTTTTGGGGAGGGAGTTGGGTTCAGGTACATTTATCAAACCTTGATAAATATGTAATCCGTTTATTCTGCGATAATGGAATTGAAGGTATACCTACAGGTAGAATGTGATCTGTGGTCTATTTAAGTTATGTAAAGGGAATGTAATTTCATTTTGAGGTCCTAGAATAAGGTTTTGAGACAGGTCTTTAAAATTTTTTTTCCTTGTTAATAGATTAATTTGTAACTACTGTGGTGTTTCCTGCTGCAAATTGAATCTGAAATATCTTCTGTTGAAGGGTCTTACTGTTTCTTGTTTTTATTCACACTGTTTTTGCTGAGGATGTTCACTTCCCACACAGTTCTAGTTTAGAGATGGTAATGCAAACTTAATCATGATGTGTTTCAATACAAAAATTCCTCTTGATAGAGGACAAAGTGTTTAACCACTTTAACGTTGGCTGTTACATGCACAGGGAAAGAATAATAGTTGTTCAGAGGAACCTGCAAATATTTCTTCCCAATAAACAGTGCTTTATGAAGTTGTTGTTCATCCTTGTAAATCTAAGGTAGTGGCTATAGTAATGCAGAATCTTTGTCATTATTATGTAGTAACCTAGTGTTTCACTTTTTGTTGCAGTCTTTCAGAAACAAGATAGCCATGGCCACAGAAATTGGCTCCCCGCCCCGATTTTTCCATATGCCGAGGTTCCAGCACCAGGCGCCTCGGCAATTGTTCTACAAAAGACCTGATTTTGCACAGCAGCAAGCAATGCAACAGCTTACTTTTGATGGAAAGCGAATGAGAAAAGCTGTCAACCGAAAGACCATAGACTACAATCCTTCTGTAATTAAATATTTGGAGGTTGGTTAATTTTCTGGCTTTGTTTGAAAATTTTTTTTCCTTCATGAAACTTGTGATTGTGCTTTTCAGTGTCCATAGAGTAGTCTGGAATACTGCGAGATCTACTGCATTTTCAAACTAAGTGAGAAATGCTCATGAATTTGGTATAATATGAATACAAGGGGTTTTGGTCCTCAGTAATAAAACTGCGCATATACACAGCTGATTTTGTAGTTTGTGTAAACACCCATTTTTACATTCTGTCTTGGCATTCCAACTTGGAGTGCAATTGAGTGTTGTGTGTGATGTTTTGACTTCTCAGTGAATGTAACTCAGTATAAATAATGTAATTGTTCTCGGTTTTGTTTTGAAATAGAAATTTCCCAAAATGGAAAATAAACCATTACTCCTTCCCCTCCAAAACCAGGGCTCCTTAAAAATGTTTTATCCTTTTACTAAATAGCACTGCAACTTGCACCTTGGTCTCTGAAAATCCTTTTCTGTATGGTTAATAGATAGAGAACAACTTAAATGAAGTTTTGATGAAGAAATGTTTCTGAGAAAATGCTTATTTAGCTTTCCTGACGGGACGATATTGATTTCTTAAGAAATACAATTTTATGATCAGGATGTACAGTACAAGTACTAGATATTAGCTCAGAAGGAATAGAATGAAATCTGTAAATACAGGAGTATTTATAAATATTGGAATCTCAACACCAACACTGAAAAAACGTGATTAAATTAATTCAATCTGCTGTGGCCAGTGCATGATTATAGCTTGTTGATGTTAACAGTTGGAAGGTTTTCTTAATAATATATTTAAATGATCTTCTAAAATCTGTTTAGACACTGAACATTTAAAACATATTTCAGAAATGCACCAAAAAAGATTCTGTTAGAAGTAGACTAATTCTGTAAAACAATTTTGGTAGTTCAGGACCTTTTTTACTGTGGCAGAAATAAGCACCCTCAAACTTCTGTTTATTGAAACAAAACAGAAAAATCAGAACTGTGTGTTTTGCATGCTTACACAAAATTAGGATATACCAGAATTCCATTTTAGTCCCAGCTTCAGCACTACTGAGTTAATTTGATGTGGTTCTATAAAAAAGGAGAAAAATGTTGTAGATGTAATTTGTTCTTGGCCTAAGAAATTGTAGCAAACTATACTAGTGTATACTGGAAATGTTTTACCTAAAATTTTAGCTTATGTTACTGATATGTACACAATACAAATTGGTAAAGTCTACAGCATGAAGCTGAAATAATTTCTTAATTCATGCAAAGTGTGTTTGACAGCTCACAAAATTTAACTAACTGAAGACATTTTTATCCCTTGGTCTTCTAAGTTTTATCTGTTTGAATGCATTGTTGAATGCGTTTATGCTTCAGCCACAGAAGCTTACTTTCTAGCTTGTGTCACTGAGTGGGATTTCATTTATAGTTCATCAACACAGCTCCTCATGGTGTGAATGCTTATCCTGAACGTAAAGCTTTTGAAATGATTGAACGTGCTTTTTGTACAGTACCTACTAGCCTGAGCAGCAAAGTACCACTTGTCTTTGTTACAATAATGTGGCTTGTTACGTAGGACTGCTCCTTTCATATTGTGAAGCTGCAATTTTAAATGAGCTGCTTTAGCCTAATGCAATTAAGACTTTAAACATTCTTGAATCTTTAGCTGGTGGTGTGCAAATTCTACAGGTTTCCTGAGACCAAAATCTTTTACCTGAGTTTATTCTAAAATCCTTGTGGAGTGCTTTGGAATTTCCCAAACAGGCTGTCAACGCGTTCCTTGTGTTCTGTTGTTTAACAGTGAAGTATTGTGGTGGTATGAACTAGGAGTTGTTTTCTTCTTTCCAGAATAGAGTATGGCAGAGAGACCAAAGAGATATGCGAGCAATCCAGCCTGATGCAGGATATTATAATGACGTAAGTAAAAATATTTGTATTCCCTGATGAAGTCCTATGGATAAACGTGTTCAGAAAATCAGAAGGATTCTGCCTGTCAGCTGGGATTATCCTTTGTCCACAAGAGGCCTTGAAGACATGGAGGATATCTTCACTCTACATTGCCTTGTTCTTTTGGAATCCATGTCCATGAAAAGAAGCTGAAATTGGATAGGCTTTTAATTTTTGGACATAAGAATTCTCAAAATGTCCTGAGCTTGCAAAGCTGCTCTTGAAGATGCTGGTTCTGTGTGTTTGAGACGATAAATCATGCAGATTTTTAAACTCTTCTACCAACTTAACTTCTGATAATATCCCTGCAAATGAAAAACTTGCTTCTCCAGAAACAGATTTGCAGTTTCTGGTTAGAAATGTTACTACTAAATCTTCTGTTTCTTCTCTCTAGTTGGTCCCTCCTATAGGAATGCTGAATAACCCTATGAATGCTGTAACAACGAAATTTGTTCGGACATCTACTAATAAAGTAAAATGCCCAGTGTTTGTTGTCAGGGTGAGTATAGTGTTGGATTTACTTAGTTGTACTGTCTTAATTTAAATTAGAGTGATATTCTGAACTAAAGAAAGAAAAAAGTTAACAGTTAAAGCATTTCCAAATAAAACTAGCACATGGAATGTACTTCTGCGTCTAGTATTTCTGTGAAGGATTTTAGGAAATTAAATGGAAAGGTCTGAGTACAAAATAATTCTTACTCTCTGGAGTTTGAGGTGCACTTCCTACTTCCTCCCCCCCATTTGTGAAGGCTGATATATGTTGACTCAGAAAAAAAGGCAATTTGGTCTCTGTTGTTTGACTCTTGTAGCATCTTTTAACAACTTTTCCATGATGTCAGCAGTATTGTTTAGCATGGATATTGTGCTAGAAATGTATTGCTGCTGATAAGCTATTTCTTCTCTACGGCTAGTTTTTTTTTCATTGCTTTTACCCTGGGTTTTGCCCTGTTATTAGAAAAGTCAAAAGCTTTCTGGCACAGTTCTGCATTTTTGTTTATCGTGCATCCTCTAGAAAGTCATTTAGTGAATTTCAGTTCTACAGATTCCCTGGAAGAAGCATGTGGTTTATTTGGAGGATTTTGAGGTACTTGAATGTTGTATGTGCACAGTTTAGTTAAATTTTTCTTTTGCAGTGGACTCCTGAGGGGAGACGCTTGGTCACTGGTGCATCTAGTGGAGAGTTCACTTTATGGAATGGACTGACTTTCAATTTTGAAACGATATTGCAGGTAAATTCACCTGTCAAAATTTCTGTGTATTTTCTTGAGATCTTGGAGCATGTTTTAGGAACACATCTTCACCCTGCTTGTCGTAGGTCTGTGGTCTAAGCGTAATAATGGGAGCCTTAGAGGTCGTGTCTCTTATTCTGCTCTCCTCCCATGTCAGACACTGGCTGTAAGCAGTTCATTTAATGCTTCTCATTCCATCTCCATATGCTGTACTAACTGTTCTCAAAAACATACTATGAGTATTTGTAAAAACAAAGAAACTCTGAGGAAAGAAAATGCAAATGCTCTTAGTTTCTTATGTAGAAGACAGTTGTATACAGAGTAAGGGAAGTTTTTTTCCCACAATAATATCTTGAGTCTAAGTAGATCACTGTTGTTTTCGTTTCTTTGTTGCGGCTGTTAAGTAGGAGCTTTATTAACTTTTGTATTTGTGTGGGTCAAATAGTATTTGAACGTGTTTGCTAGAAGTTTTGTTTCTGAATTTACAGGCTCACGACAGCCCTGTAAGGGCTATGACTTGGTCACACAATGATATGTGGATGCTGACAGCAGACCACGGGGGATATGTGAAATACTGGCAGTCCAACATGAACAACGTCAAGATGTTCCAGGCACATAAGGAGGCGATTAGAGAGGCCAGGTTTATACACAATATACCATTTTCTGTAGTACCTATTGCCATGATTAGACTGTTCTCTAAGTGTATTCTGGGTGCAGAAATGCATGGGTTCTGTCAGATTCTGGGAAACTTCCTGCACCACATAAACACAACATTTTCTTTTGTTTCCACATTCTCACCGTTTTGCTGGCACCCTTCTGAATTAGTATTGTCCCAGTATCCGCCTCTGCAATATGTTAGAGATGTATTTGTCTGCCGCATTTTGCACTGGTATTCTTTTCATTTTTATATGGTGACGATGTGTATCAGTTATTCCTTTTTATACGCACTGTGTAAGACAACAATTTCATTCCAAATAAAGAATTCAGTCTTTAATAATCTAACTGAATAAAATATAAAGCCTTCAGAAATAAAACACCTGCATAGTTCTCACAAAATAACGAAACACTAAATAAAGTGAAGAACTGCTTGGCTTGGTGAAGCCAAGACTTCCAGTAATACTAAATACCCACGCAGACTGCCGCATACAGAAGTCTAATGTTAATAATGAATGGGTTCTTCAAGCCTGAAACTGTAAGCAAGCCATTGAAAGAAAAGAAGACTGTAGGATATTCTCTTGGTTCAGTGTTGATGCCTCAGTTGTGCAAATGTCTATTTATACAAAAAATGGAATCTAAAGTGATACTTTCAGTAAGATGTAAATGAAGGATGTTTCTAAAGCAAACCTGCAAGTAATCTTTAGTAAGATATGGAAATGTTTTTAAAGTAAGCCTGAAGTAAAGCTGCAGATCCAAAATGAAGCTAAAGCAGTGTTTCTTCGGGTTCAGGTGCTGGCCCTCGGTGATAAAGGTTCACTGCCACAAAACCAGTTTCCACTAAAGTCACCATTTTTCTTTGATAGGGTGCAGCATTTTCTGCCAGAGTTTGGTTATGAGAAGTCCTTACATTGGGTTCAGTTACTGTCTCGCTATCATGGCCATACACTGAATTTCTCTACCATTTTAAGCCCTTTCCTGATCATAAAGATCTAGGATTTCACGAGGGCTCTCCCTCATGGTCTTTCACTGCACCAGAAAGGAAGTGAGTGCCTGTCAGTTGCTGGAGATGTTCTGACCCTAATCACATGGTTAAATAACTGCTTGCTTTTCCAGTTACTTTCATCAAGCAATATTGACTGCTCAGTCTGGAAGCTTCTTCTGTATCTGTAGGATTCTTTCCATGGTGGTGTTGGGGTGTAATAAGAGGGATTTTTTCCAAATTACTTTTACAATAAGTGGTACACTTGTTTTATATACAATTTTTTTCAACAGTTAATCCAACTAGCATTTTCCTGTGACCAGCTTTCCCTTATTTTTGCTTCTCTGCTGCAAAGCACCTGTGGCTGAAGAGGAGTTTTTCCCTAAGAACCGTTCTCCTGTGCTTCTACACAGTGTCACTTTCTTATGGTATTACCAAACATGAAAATCTAGGGTGACAGTTACCAAATCATATTGATGCTGCTTCTCATCCTGCAGAGGAGGTGCTACTGTGTGCAGTCATAGACAGGAAGGTGCTAAGAATAAATTCCGGATTTTTTTCCTCATTTGACAAGGGACTGCAATGCAATAGTAATCCTATGCTAATTCATGTCTTGTGATGAAGTGTCATTTGGCAGGCACTGTATTCACTTTAAAGTTCCTATGTTCAAATGCATCCTTCGGTGTATAACACATTACAGTATAATTTTGCCCTGTCTGAGAAGCATAGATAATCTGTTAAATGCTGACTTCTTTCCCCTGCTGTGTGTCTTCATGTAACAGTTTCTCACCCACGGATAATAAATTTGCTACATGCTCTGACGACGGCACTGTTAGAATCTGGGACTTTCTACGTTGCCATGAGGAGAGAATTCTTCGAGGTATGTGTACCAAAAGTACTGATTGGGGTATTTCAAGAGGGGGAAAACCTTTTTTTAACTAGGTGTTCACAATACAGAAGTATCACCTTGTCTACAATTTTTGTATTACGTCCCTGTCTTAAATCCTCCAAACAAGTTTTTGTTTGGCTGCTGCTATAGGTGCCTTATAATATTCAGGTAGGCTGCAGTTCACAATGGTGTACTCTGTTTGCTGCCCACTTAAGCTCTAAGCAATGGAGGTGTATATAAGGACACTTTTCTGTTGCTGATGTTGGTAGAAATAGCTGTTTCTGGATCAGGAATACATTTATCTTTTCTCCAAAGCTTAATCCTTGTGACCACTTTTACTTCAGAACACGCATCTTCATGCAGATGATTCCATTCTTTTCATGGGAGTGTCTTCCATTCTGATTTCTTCAGAGGCAAGGTAGTTACTTTTTCTTAGTCCTTAAGAGGAGGAGAGCATTTAGGTTGAGAAAACAAGGACATTTTGATTGCATCATGCATAGCACATGCAAATAATCCTAGCTTCACTTCAACAGTTTTCTGTCCAACATCTGTGTACGCTGACTTCTGGTGCCTTTCCACTGGCCTTGTTGAGCTTTTTCTTCGCTTGTTCCAACCTTATTGAGCAATAACAATAGCTTCTGACAACTATTCCTTTCTTGCGGAAGATGTTAAAGGTACATAATTTAATAGGAGAATATAGTAAAGGCTGCCATGAGACTGGGGGTTGTAGACATGCAGATAAACTGGAAAGAAGGTATGCAATAAAACCACAGAATTTCAGTTTTAGGTGTGTGAACTTGTTCAGTGCTTTCCTAAACTAAGGATTTTTTTTTAATCGTGCTTCCACCTTGGACTCTTATGCATTACACATTTTATGAAGTAGAGCTCTATTTCTCGCTACTCTTAAGCTCTCTTACTGGTTTACTAATGCATTGCTCTTCAACACCGCTACTTTGAAAGGACATTGGGCTCCAGCATTCTTGCAGTGATGATATTCTAACATAATCCATGCATAGACATCATGGTACATGTGTTCTTTGCAGGAGCTGGCAAGCAAATTTCTAGGCTGTATCATTTACAATTGTTATTCTGGAAGGACCGAAGCAGATTTGGGAGTGCTCTGCTTGATGCGTTACCAAAGAAATCATTCTGCACTAAACACATTCTATATTTTTCTTCAGGTTTGTACTAGCTACTCATTTAAACTGTGTGGAGGAAATGGGGATTGCTTCCACGCAGAGTTGTCAACATCATAAAAATCCCTCCGATTCTTCTATGTTCTTTTAACATTCTGCATAAAGTAGGAGTAGTAAAGCATTTCATTTAGGCCATAGAGAACAGAAATCGCATTATATTTCCTTCTGTTACCATGCATACCTGAACATTGTCATTATGACTATATCTCAAATAGAATTATACTTTAATTTCTTACAGTTTATACACCTCAATATACAATTTTAGGTTTGCACAATAGCTCTATAAAAGAATATCTTTGCGTCTACTTAATATTGTGTACCCACAATACACTTCATCTTTTATGTAAGTTGGAAATATTTTGAAAACTTCACATCTCTGGATAAAATTGGACAAGGCAGACTATTCCTCATTTCTGCTGTCAGATAAGTGAAGAAAACAAAACAAAACGAAAAAACCAAACCCAACACAAACACCACCACCAAGAAATCCCCCACAACAAAACAAAAATAATACCGAAAACCCTGAGTGTTGGGGGTGGGAGGATGTTTCTGCAGAACCTGCAAGTTTGATTTGGTTTTGGTCCCTAGCACTCTTGTTAAATATGATCAGAAGACTTATTTGAAAGAGCTGTATGGGTAGCACCTACTTGATGAAAATAGAAACTTTCATTTTGTTACTTGGAGTTTAGAGCTTATGGCTTTAGGAAACTGATCTTCAGCTTTTCTGTTCCGCCCACGCATTCTGTTTTTACATATTTAGGACTGTGACCTGTAATACTTTGCTTAGTACAGACTAAATGTCTAAATACTCACACCATTGCCATTCCAAAGGTAGTGATCTGTAAATCTGGTGCACATGCACTTCATTATATACAAATAGTGTTTAGATAAAATACCATATGAAGGAATGTGGGTTTTTTTAATTTTTTTTTATTTTGTACTTTCACAAATCATGCTTCAGCTCTTCTGGTTAATATTGGTGCTGTGAAGTTGAAGGGATTCTACAGTGTAGTTTAAATCCAAAGCTTCACTTAGTGTCTTAAGGTAGTCTTCAGATTATCACTCTGAATTATAAAAATGAAATGAGACTATCAATTTACAGTCAGATGTGTTCATAAGAAAGAGTATTACTCTTGGCATTACGATGTCGATATATCATTATTCCTACTGATTTTTCAGAAACAAATTAACATATTTTGAAAAACAGATTTGAGGACTTTACAGAATTGCTTTAAAAACAGTCCTTAGCATTAAAGAGCATTAAAGGTACCTGGGATAAGTTTCGCTGATGTAGGAAGGACAAAATTCCATAGGCTTGTTACAGGTGCTTTTGTTTGCGCTGGAATGAACTAATATAATTTATTTATTCTGTTAAAACTCATCTGAAGAACAATTCTAGTCTTACCTTCCAAAGAGGTTTGGAAGAAAAATTGAAGGTGGGAAATTACGTAGGACGACTTCTTAAGATTTTGCTGGAGTTCTTTCAGCTGTCTATAGTAGGCTACATATTTTTTTCAGTAGTTATACCCATGAATATGTGCGCTGCATGAGAAACACTTAACTGCGTGCAGCTTCCTTTTAGTGTGTCAAAATAAAGATAAATGGGACACCCTGTTTCGTTCTTCATACATGATGCAGGAAGTTCTTGATCTTTTGTCTTTAATCTGGCTCAGAGACCCTTTGCTGCACAGCTTTTCACTATTTTATGTTGCTTTACTGCTGTTTCTACCATCATGGCTTTCCAGGGTATAGTATGTGGAGTTTGGGCATTTTGTTAAAAGTGTGTGCAGATTTATCAGGCTCCTTTTTAATATCTTAAATAAGTAGGATTAAAATCTTCTGTTTCTTGGGGAACCATACTTAAGTAATTCATCTTCAAGTGAATTATCTTGGAAGAACTTGAAGGTGGGGGAAATAGCTTTGAGTGTGATAGTTACCTGCTTGCTTCACCTGAACCTAATTACTGTTTTCCCTTGAAGCAAAGGTGCTGCACTCATAATTCAGCACCAATACTTTTTGTCTATGTTAATTTCTGTCATGTTACCATCTTGGTGATGGTAGCAAGTACAGTTTGGTGCACTTGCTAAAATGCACTGGAAGGAATCTAACTGATGTTAAAAACGTTTTTGTTAAAATAACAAGATATGGAAAACAGGCTATAGTGTAGCAGTACGTTGTTTTCACGTCAATAACTTGTTACTCTGAGGCATTCCCAATAATGGCACTCACAACAAAACACTATCGGGTCTTTAGTCTAAGCGGTTGCAGTGAAGTTAATGCCAGGACTCATGTAAATGGTCCCCATTTCTTTAAGGGCATACTAATTGATAGTTTTAATAATGTTAAAACAACTAGTGAAAAAAATGTATGCAGTAAAAGCTTCATGTTCCTTTATTGAGGAATTAGTGTTATGGATGATTTGACTGATGGCTGTGAATCTCTGGGTATTGGGTCTGTGCTGATGTATCCCTGAGAACATTTTGGGTAGATAATTAGTAAACACGTGATTCCTTAGTTATTCCCAGCGTGACATCATGGGTTAGGAGGCTACAAACACATTTCAGTGTTGTCAGTTCCACTGTCCTTCCATCTCCTTCCTTTTAGTCACACGCACAAAATCCAGTAAGAGCGTGCACTTGGGAGGACTGTAAGGTTCTCCTTCTGAAGTCTAGATGAGCTGTATGTTACCAGGATTTCAAAGGTTGCCTGCCTTAAATAGGTCTTTTGGGGAGGATGACTGTACCCAGCTCTCTGAAGGATGGTAACCCAAGATATTTTGTAGATAAGTTTTTCTGTTTTCTGGCTGTAAAATAGAGAAATACACTAAATGATCTTCCAGCCAATGTGGTAGACTTGGCAAAAGATTTTTCTTATCCTAACTTGAGCAATTAAAAGCAATCATGATTCCTTTACATTCTCTCTGGATTTAAAATTTGCAGTTTGTAACAACATGTAATTTCTTACTAGTACGTGAGTTACTCTAAGGAAGGCCTTTTGTCTGTCTTTAATAATTGTTCTGCCTGGAATTTCCCATTCAGGCATAACACCAGTGCAAAACCTCATTGCCTACAAAATAACACATGTATATACGTGCATGCAGAAGTCACAGCGATCACGGTAAACTTATTTTTCATCTGCTCACAAGTTCTGAAGAAGTGTCTCCACAGCTAGTCATACTGAAATAACTGGGCTTTTTCTTATTTCTTCCTTCTACTCCATTCGGATCTTCATTAGCAAATAAAACACATTAAGTGTGTCTAGTTGTTTAAATCTGCTGTATGGTTTGTATACTCTGCACTTTCTGCCTGAAAGTGAAGAAGTTTTTGACATCCGCTTACTCAGTCAAATAGCAAATCCCGTACTTAAATTCAGATAAGATGTATTCAGTAATTAAAAGGAACCTGAGAACCAGAACTAACTAGAACTACATCTTCAGTTTGGGCTTTCACTTTTAAACATCCTTTAGTAGCTAGCCCTTAGCCTTTGAAGCAGGTAGCTTCCAAACCTGTTACCTTTTCCTGGATTGCAGTTGAACTCTGCATTGGATAATTTAAAAGGAAAAAAAATCCTGATGTTGCTGTTTCCATATTTCTTCCCTTTATGTGAGGTTTTAATTTTGTTTTACTTGTTTCTCAGTAGGGAGCAAAACCCCAGCAAATTCAAGAAATTTTTTGTATGTTGATGCTGTGTTTCTTGGAAGGAGATGCAGTATTTAAGCCTCCATTTTTTTGTGGGGTCTTGCTTCTTTGTGGTGGGAGGATTTCGGGTATATCTGATATGTCTGTTAGTCTACTGATGCATCCTCACACTAATGAGTGTTGGAACAATTTTTCCTCAGAACAAAAGCCCCAGATGAGATGAGACCTGGCTAATATTGGCATCAACCATAGCAGTCTAGAGAAGGCAAATGTTTGAATTTTTGAGCTTAAAAAAGATGAACTGTTTTGAAAGGCTAGTATTGAATCAGTTAAATATGTTGGTAGATTTTAGCATGGCAGCTTATGTTGCAGGTCTCTGATCTTTGTGAATGTTCATTGCCAAAGCAATATTTGGGATGAGGGAGAGGGCCAAGTTGCAGCTAAGTCTCTTGAGGTACGGTTGTTCTCTGAATGTCTGTGCATCAAGCTTTTCGTGTGTTTTAGGCACAAGAAATGTTAGGGGACTGGCTTGCTGGGATGTTAGTAGTGAATCTGTGACAGCTTTTTTTCTTCACGAACAGTTTGGATCACTTGCATAATCGGTGATGCAGGAGCCCTTTTGTTCTGCTGCACCAGCCCTGGTGCTGCTGCTTTGGGGTTGTGTGTGTAGAAGGCTCTTTACACAGTCTCGTTCACTTTTTCGTGTCATGAGGAAACTTGTCTCTTGCCTTTCTGAGATTGAGTTAGAAAGATTGTATACAATTCCTGGCTTCATAAATGGAAGTTATCATGCAAAATATATTTTCCTAGTATTTTCCTTTACACTTTTTCCAGTTAAGTAACACCGAGGACTTGGAGTGTGAATACATACATATACACCTTCCTGAGTTCGTAGATAACCTCAGTCATTGCTGCTTGCCAGGGTGGTGGGTATAACGTATGCTGGATGGGAAGAATCCAGTCTCATCTTGCTTGTGGCTACTAGTGTTCAGGTGTCACCCGGCAGCTCAGTTTTATTCCTGAATATGACTTTCAAGGCAACAGCATCTTGGTTTTCTCTGTGTAGGAAACTTTATTAGAGGTAGGCTTGTTAAAATACCCAATTCCGCTTATGTCAACTGTAAAAATCCATCTGAACGTTAAGAAACAAACTTCCTGCTATGTTGACTTCTGTTAGGTTTTTATTCGCAAAGTCTTCTGGATTGGACAAAAATTTTATTTTGCTGAACTGTACTTGAGGTCCTTGGTTGTCTGAGTAAAAGGTGGTGATTAGGAGGTAGCTTCATGATGTCTTTGCTCCCTAAGACAATGCAAGGAGAATTAGAGGAAGGATATTGAAGACTGGTCTTGGAGCTGGTGGCATCTGATGTGTCTAAAAGCATTTGTTCTATATTCCAGTTCAGTTCTAAGTAACATTTGAAGTACAACATAGTAAGTCTTAGAGTTCGGATTCTCGTCTAGAATCTACTGTTTTAAAAATCCTGAAAAGTTAATCACTAAGAATATATAGAATTCTCAAAGAACGGAAGACATGAGAGATGAGCCACAGCACCATGCTGTAAAAGAAATTATACCGGACACTTCTGTCAACGCTTTTCATAAGGCAAGAATGAAGAGGCACTGCGAGAATGAGATTATTTCAGATTTGGTTTTGAAATTTTTTTTCCTCCCTGAAAACTGTCCTGAAGCTCAAAGTTACATAATCTTGTCATGTTGAGTCCAAGGGCAAATTTTACACTAGAAAGGCTAGTACTTGTAATAAATATATTTTGTTAAGCTTGGAGGAGTATTGAGAAACTGTAGTGTCTCCCAGGACAGCCAGCTCTTGGTGTTGCTGAAATACACAATACTTCCTTAAGTTTTACCATTGCATCATTAGGATTTTTGGTATCTGCTTCCTTTTGTGTGTTAATTGCAGGGGGTAGATAAATAGTAAACTAGGTGAAACCTTTTTTAATGGTTTTTAGTATAAATAGTGCTGAGAACTTTACTGTCATCTGTTGTGACTACATACAGAAGAAAACATAATATGGCACAATATAGCAATCAGGATTTCACCTGCAGTGAGAACCATTGATGCAGGGTTGGACTTTGTCCTCAAGTCATGCTCACTGTTGTTGAGAAAGAACAACACTGGTTTAAGCGGATTACATTCATACTAAAGAAAAAAATCCCAAACTACAGAGGCATTTAAATACTGATGCTAAGATGATACCAATCTTCCTTTCTCAGCACAAGGGTAATTGTTGAAAAGGATGCAGGTTGTATGCATTAAGGATGGTGGCTTCCTGGTATCTGCTCACCAGAATTTGTCATATCAAAGGTTCTCAACAAACAAAATCATTTGGAATTAGTCTTATGCAAGTTACATTAGTAACTTATCTCCTCAGATAAAATCTTATGCGGATAAAAAACCAGAATTGGGCATTTAATTTATTTTTTTATGGAATCTTTTGTTTGACATTAGTTTCCTACTGGAGCGTAACTACAGAAATATGCTGTTTCAGAATAAATGGAAGTCTTCAAAACACAAACCCCACAATTCCCTGGTGAAAATAATCTGTGTCAGTCCTTAGAAACTTCCCTTGCAGGCTTCTTGACTACACTTTTCTTTTGTGTGTGGATTAAACGGACCACTTTTTTCTTTTCTCTTTTCATATCCTGTAATTCCTGTACTAAAAGCTTTTGTACATCTAGGTAAACATAGACTTTGCAAAGCATTTGATACTTTCTTTTGCATCACTTCAATTCTGCATACTCAAAATTTCCTATTACAGTACATTTAGCTCTGAGTGATATTATGGTTTTAGTAGTGAGATATTTTGTGTCAAGTTTTATAATATGAGCAACATTGCAGTTCTCATACTTAAGATCACGTGTTCATATGGCCAGCCAGGCACTGGGACGGGGCAGATAGCTTGCAAATGTTTTTCCTAAAATACAGTGGTATTTTTTTTTTTTCTCTATTCCTCACTTGCCTGGCCTTACAGTCTCATGAGAAGGCTAGCGCTACTCATCACGTGCTGCATTTGTAGGAAGACACCAAGCCAAAAGAGAAGCTGGGGAACATGCTGAAATGGGATTGTATAACAGACCAGGAGAACGGGATAAATAAAATCCTGAAAAAAATTGAGTGAAAGGTGGCTGGAAATGAGAAGAATAGCAAATGTGAGGAAAGTGTGGAGGCTGTGTCAGTATGAAAATAGAACTTAGTAAGACAACAGCTGCTGTAAGGATTGAGAAAAGATAGTGGCAGTTTGAGCAAGGAGATGAGAATGAGATGGTGGAGACTAACAGAAGTTATGCTCCTGGCATTGTGGGGGTAAGTCTGGGCAAGCTCAGTTGCTGTAGCAGCCAGAGAAAAGGCTGGGGCTTTATGGTTGAATGACACCCTCAGACACAAGCAGGCACTATATAATGTATCAAGAGTCTGTGTAAATACACACTGTAGTGTGTGTGTGGAAATGTGTAATAATAGCATCCATACACATACACATTTTTCCCCCCCTATTTCTTTTAAACTTCATGTTCTATGTCATGACTTAGACTCAAGTTGGTGAGTTTTAGTAGAGCTAGGAACATGTTCTGTATTCACTCAAAAGCTGAGCATGGAGTGCTACTGTAGTGAGCGAATGATGTCAGCATTCCTACTCTAACTAGGAGAAAGCTGTTTCTACCAGTTGATTAAAACTCCTTATGGTTTTTAATAGTCCCTAAGAAGTAGTGTGGATTTCTTTTTTTCTTCCTTCCTAAGTTTTGTGAGTTTAACTGCTCTAAAACTGAAACACCTAATAGTTGCTTTTCAGACCTAAGGCTAGCTCTGGATTGCTTCATTTGAGAACATAATTAAGGCGCATATGTGCTGCATGCTTCTGCAAAAGGCAGCTGATTAGATTAAGCATGCAAACATGTAATCAACATTGATTTTGAAAGTACTTTGAAACTTTCCAAGTGACTGATATCCAAGCCAGAACTCTCCAAGTGACTTCATTTCACAGTGAAAACACAAACCATCATTTAATTTTGCTACTTACAGATAAAGGCTTTTTGTTGAGAACAAAAGACAAGGAAGACATTTTGATTTTTACTGCTGAAAGTATATGTGTATTGCAGGTAAAGTAGCTGTCTTGGAAATTTTATAAATTCATATTTTATAGAGGAAAGGATTTTTACAAGGTTTTTTGAATATTAAGAAATGATTGGGCAGTTAAGTGTCCTAACTTCAAAGACCCACAGCTGTAAGCATCGGAAGTACAGCTATATAGGAGAGAACAACAACTTTTCAAAATATTTTTATCATATAAAAAGTTTCACAGACTAAGTTTAACATTTCTTCCATCCCAGTTTGGATTACTATTTGTAATTATTATCTCAGTGGAAGCATCTGATATTTCTAGTTCTGCAAGACATTATTTTGATGTTACACAATCTGTCAAGTTCTGGCTTGCGTTGAACAATTTAAAGCATGGGTTAGTTACGTATCTTTTTTAAAAATGTGGTATTTTCTTAATATTTGTTATCTTGAGTATAAATTGATTTTGCTCCAGTAAAGCTATGTAGGTAGAGCTATTCCAGGTACAACTAAGCCAAATAAAGAAGTGGTTGTATCACTTCAGTATAATTTTCTGGTGTAGACAAGGCAAGGACTGCAAGTATCTTGTATATATGGTCTTTGAAGACAGAAGGTTATCTTGAACTGGTTTTGACCATTCATAGAAATTGTGTGTGGACCTTTTTGCTCACCAAAACAAGCTTTAAAAGGGAACTTATCATGGCTATTTAAATATGAGCGTGACCTGAGAAACTGGAAGCTAACAGGACTGGAATAGGTGCTTCTACCAAGTCCCCAGGATCTGAGAGAGTAAACTTAAAATCCCCATGCAAAAAAGGTGAGGAATGTGTTCCCTTGGCTGCTTAAAATTGGGAAAAGCAGTATCTTTTAGTAAAAAGCAAACCCAGCTTTCTGGTATGTGCTAGCAGGTGCATATCTTCTACTGTATGTGCAATAGCTTTTTTCTTTGCCTTTTATTGAGAATGATGGAACATGAAAATATTTTGTTACATTAAAATCTTACTTTTTAAACTTCCATCACTTTGAAAAACATTTCTCTGAAAAGAGTCCTAACACCCGATAAGTTATAGCGTGACTGCAGCTATTCTAGCTCTCAAACAAAGAGTAGGCTGAATTGATGAAAAAAATGTGGCTGAGGATCAAGTCATTAGACGTTAGGGAAAATCAAGTCTAAATATACAATACTTCTACATGTGGACTTCTCTTTATAGCTGACCTATCTCTCTTCTCCAAGGTGATCCTATTCTGCTTTATTTTTGTCTGTGTGTTAAGACTTAAGGAAGGAATAGCTCTGATAAGTATTTACTGTCCTCAGATTGAGAATTTGCATAGTGAGACTTCAGCATTTTTCCTTGCTGAACACAAGGCCTAACGCTCACTGAGAACTGTTTTTATCAAAAGTCGAGGTTCTTCGTGGCTTTATAAATGATCAATACACTTAAAGATAAAAAAGATACCTGAGTATTTCAATTCAATGAAGAGCTGATTCCCCCCCACCCCAAACTTTTTATGGGAGAAACTTGTCTGTAAATTCTCTTTTCAAAGGAAAATGTTTTTCCTGATTCTTTTATATTTGGAGATACATAGCACAAATTGACGTATAAATGGTATTCACAGGTAAGTAATTTCCCACTTAAATACAAGTCTAATGGGAATCCCCAGAAGTTTGAGTTCAAACTCTGATGTTCCAGGTGTGTCGCCTTTAGAAAAATAAGTATTATGGTAAATTTAGAAGTTCTAAATAAGAAAATATTTCCGTTTATTTTCTCTAGTGCATTGGAAAACACATGTAAAATGCCATTTTTACTGAGGAGATGGAGGGTCCCATTTTCTTTTTTTTTAGCTGTTCTGTTACTAGTGCAGTAGAACAACATGAGAGTTTTGCTTAATTTTAGATACTGTGCAGTCTCTGTCCTTGGACACTTTCAAAATAAAACTGGATCAACGCATGAGCAATCTGATCTGACCCTATAGCTTTGAGCAGGAGATTGAACAGGAGACTTCTGAGGTTCCTTCCAACCTGACTTACCCCGTGATCTTATGATACTGAATTCCCCTGTTTTGCCAGAGGAGAAACAAAGGAACAAAAACTTGTGGTGGAGTTCTTAGTTACCTTCAGCTATACACCAGTGTGTATGACATAAGGAACTGACCTTCAAAAGACTCTCAAAAATTCATTACTTTTCTAGTTTGTTTTTCTTCCAGCTTTCAGTATGCCTGAGGAAACACACACAATTTGGATTGGAAAGATTTCTTAATGTTTAGTGGAACTTTTTCGAGAGATGATAAATGCTTGGGCATTGCACAGAGTTTAATAGTTTGTCCAACTTAATCATTACCGAAGTATTGCTTAGAGTACTCCTATAAGCAATGAAAAATTGGTGTAAATAAGATGGAAGATGTGATAGCATGCTGTCAGTGTCTTCGAAGCTCCTTCTGATTACATAGTAACAGTGAGGTAAAAAGATATCTGTAGATAGATAGATACACATATACATGCAATTGTTATATATGCATATGTAATTTCAGTCAGTGTCTGTTAGTCTACAGCATTTATGATGGAACCCAGTGGCACATTTTATGAACTCAACATTAGTTTGCTGCTTTTTTGTTTCAGAATTATGCAGTCCTGAAATAGATTGTGCACGCAGTGTTGTAAAGCTCTAAAGCATGTGCAGAATTAAAATAGATTGAACATGTTTGCTTTAAAAGAAAAAAGTAATTTAGGTAACTGTGTTACTCCCTAAACTGAAGCAGCCTAGCTTTGTCCACTTTGTCATTACTATTCTTGAAGGTGCATTTCTTCAGATCGTGTTTCTAAATTCTCCAAAGGAGCTATAAGTAGACCTGGTGTGTTTGCAAACATCAGCCTTTATGTCTCAATGAAAGGGGTGTTAGAGACATTTTTTTTCTTTCAAGCAAAAACTGGTCTACATAGTGTATTTCATTGCTCATGTCCACACCTGTCCCAGGTCTTGACTGGCCTTTACGTCTAAAACAAAATTATTTAATTAATTTTTAAGTTAGGCATATGCACAGAAGACTGCACAATATTAAATATAAATTTTGAGACTGCAGTTATCTTAAAAAAACAGGAGTTGCTTTGTCTTGAAATGTGCTGCTTTTCAAGCACTTGAAAAGTCCAAGCCAGATTTGTGTTGGTCTTTCTACTACAGATGATTTTAGAAAGGAATAACAACACACTTCAGAATCTGAAGACGAATTCCCCCTTCTGAAATGTTAATCAGTAGCAACGAGCAGTTGCGCATGGAAATTACTACCTGGACAGCTATCAGGCATACTTGTATACAGCATAGTTACAAGATCGGAAAATTGTTAGCAGCTGTCTCCTATTTTCTAAAGATTCACTAGGTCTGCAGCTCGATGTGGTGCAGTGTGTTACTGCTTGCTGTTTGTGCCTGGTCAAGAAGAATCCTGCCTTTTCTTTACGTCTGCCTTCTGCTCTTTCTTATCCATGCATACTTTGTAGGCAGAAGTAATGCTTTTAATTAGACTAGCTGATACAGTTAGAAAAAAGGGTTGGGTTTTGTTGTTTGGTTTTGTTTTTTTAAAAGCCATGCCAGCCTGTCTAAGAACACAGAAACTTGCTTGTTTTAGGTCAGCTGATATAGCTGGATGAGGAGAAGTCTTTTCCCTGCGGATCTTGCTTTATGCTCTTTAATCCTCAAACAGCAACGACTCTTTGTTGCCTCCCTAGCAGGAACTCCACCTACTTAAAATGACTGTATAAGGTATTTTTTCTTTGGCAATACATATATTCTCAAAATCATTATTCTCTTGGCTAGTTTGCTAAATCTAGTGATTAGGAGTATCTATAATGTTGACAAGTACAGATTTCTGTGGATTACCATTCTCCTTTTGAATGTCCTTGTTCTCTAGAGACTTACAAGTAAGCATGTCATACTGAGACTAGGAACGTAAAAAGCTAAGTTCACTCGGACAGTTCTTCTATTACATTAAATTGTTCTGTACTCTGCAGTTGTGTTCTGGAGATCTCTGGGCAAAGGTAGGTTCTCTCTCTCACACTATTTCCAGCTTATGAATAGTCTTTGCTTCCAAAGGAATGGAGGAAAAAAAAGATCATTCCAGGCACCTACATAAGTATGTTAGATTTGTCATTTCTGCAGTATGTATTGCATTTGCTGACAGTTTGAAACAGGACTTTTATAAAAACCATCAGCAAGTTTAATGCTAGTATTAAACTTTAGCATTTCTATGCTCACATTATAAAACTGGAACGGTGGAGGCTTTGAATAGCAGGTGCAATCCTGCTGGCTGTTTTTGTCGAACTGCTGCTTCCTGTCTGGAAAAAACCCATCCTGCTTGCTCAAAGGCTTCTTCACGTGCTGCGTGCTTCTCTCCCACTTTGCCATTTTCTTTTCCCTGCACCATGGAATTCTTCAAGCAATGTACAGTCTTTCTCTCTAACAGCACTTACTGTGTATGTTTCCGTCTGCAATTTCACCATGAGGAGGTCTGTTCCTAGTAAGTCCTGGGTGGAAATACTGGCAATTAAGTCCGTCTGTGTCGTGCTCAATGGTTGAAGTTCCATTAGTTTCTGCAGAGCTCTGTCCTATCAGGTATCGCTGCGATATGGAGCAAGCCATAGCACTTTCCTGAAATTCAAAGAAGGTTCTAAATAATGGCGGTTTATTCCACAGAAATTATTTACTAGAAATACCAGAAGTTACTTTTAACCTATTGTAAAATATTTTATTGACCAAATTAATAACTCTTGTTCCAATAGAATGTTGGTATTTGAATTAAGGTTTGTTAACTTTTTTGCAAGATGTCAAAATGCAGGGAAGGAATAGGCATGAGACAGGTTTCCCTGAAAAATACTTAGAAGAATTTGTTAGAGCAGCAGTTATCACACGTATCTAACAAACATAGTTTAGCGGTGCTATTTGAAAATTAACAATTTGGAGAATTTTGATTAGAATTTAATTTTAATTTGAAGTGCCGTATTAAAAATCTTATAAATTAATGGTGTATTTACTAGACATGAGGTGTATCAGAATATTTATCCTTACGTGTCTACTCTTTGCATCCTTGCACAGAAAGGAGGGCTTGAGCTTAGGAGGGAAAAGTGAATTAATTTTTCAGTTTATTACAGTCCGTGGCTCTTTGATGCCAGTCACTGTGAATTGAACATCTGCATGGTAGCAGCCGGTAACCCTGCTGATGTAGGTAATGTGTACTACTCACCTGATGTTCTGTGATAATTCTAGTTCCAATCAGTCTGAATAAATTATCTGGTAGTGAAAGGTGGTGAATTGCACTAATCGTTTCTCTTCATACACAGTAGCAGAAAAGACTATTCATGAAACTGTATGATAGATAAATCAGACTTTTATTTAAAAACTACTATAACTTTTGTTAAAGTTTACTTCTTTGTACATGATAGCAGGAATAATGGGGTTTGCTGCTTATTTTGCCATAGAATGTCTCTGTCATGCATACTGCATCTCACTGTAGATGTCATGTAAAAGAACTTAAAACCCCTACAAAGGCACAGCTGGCCTGGTTGATGTGCCGTCTTGAGGTTAGGATACTGCCGATGGGAGTACAAATCATTAATGCTCAGTCTCCAATAGGTGAAGAATCTGTTATTCTTAAAGCCAGATGATTCTCAGCCTGCTGTACCTTTTCCTCCAACATAGTGCTCGTGTTGCAGTTGATCACATTCATGACACATTGACGCTTGTAAAACTGCATCTTCTGGCAGCAGATAATTCACAAGGGACTATGTATTCCAAAAATAGAGACTAGCCTAATGAAGGTGTATTCTGTGTACTAAAGCAATAACTGTATTTTAACTTGCACTGAAAATAAACTGTTGATATGGGATTATACCTGTTAAAGCTTCCTTTTTTTTTGTTAACTTTTTAAGGTTAAAAATGCACTTTGCTGCCCAATAGAGGGTCGCCGTATTAACAAAAATATTAAAAATCAAAATGTAAATTTGGCAGAACTGTTACCTTGCATCAACCTTTGCCAACAAATCTGTTTGTTTTTTTTCCGTTTCCTCAGTGGGTTACTTCGGTAGCAACGGCATGCTTTTACGTAGCCTTTCCTGAAACAGAAGCGATGCCATCTTTCATGAAACTCATCTTTTTTTGGTCTCTGCTTCTCTTAGTACTTGAATGAGACTATGTATGGAGATTCATGTGTGCAAGTGAAGAGGAGACTTTACTACCTCCCCCACAGTCACTGACTCAATTTATCAGTAATTTTATTTTACAGAAGATTTCTAAAGTCCAACTTCGTAGAAGAGAAGGAAATGGAAAATGCAGTTTTCTGTTCCTTACCTTATCGTAGGTATTTCTACACAGCCCAGACAGCACCATAAAAGGTGTTTTATTTGAAGAGTGTGGATCAGTTCCACTCGAGGGTCAGGATAGCAGCCTTTTCCTGGTGACGGCTTTTCCCTCACAATTTACAAATGTGCCTAACATACTTTGTTTTTCCTATTATTTTGCGAATGTATGCCATTTTCCCCAAAGCGCTGCTTTTTAGCTTCTGTCTCCTATCACTGTGGCTTCATATCTGGGCCCAGTTCATTGCTGTTACGTGGACTGGTTTGTACATTGCAGAGACTGGAAAGATATTTTCGATTTCCTTTCTTTTGGTGTGTGTCAAATTTAAAACTTTAAAAGCTGCTATAGAAAGTATGGAGAAATCTAAAGCTTCCTTAGGAAAGAGCTTCTTTCTGAATCACACCTGACCAGTAACCACTTCTGCTCTTTTGCTTTTTATTTTAAATTGATTATCTACTTGGCATTTTCTTTTGGTGGTTTGAGCTCACATTTTTACACAGCTGCAGAGGATTTCCGTGTCTGACGTTTAGCAGGTATCTTCTGTGGTGGTGTTTTCATATAACAAATGCTCCCAAACCCAGGGTAAAAAGTCCAGTAGATAACTTGTTTATATTTTTAACTTTTATTTCCAGAAGAGTAATAATTTAAATCTCTAGTATTAGTATTAATGCTTTTGTGATAATCGTAACAAAGACTGAGTTAAAATACTGCAGGCAAGATCATCATTTCAGGAAAATTTAAAAATCTCTGTTTTCTCAGCATTGCTGAGGAGATGGGCTGAATTCTTTGTTCTGCTATGCACATGCTTAGGAGCAGATGGCCATTCTGTGTCGTGGATTCTTTTGTCCATGTCATTTGGCTGACTTTTTACGTATTTTCTAGAATTTTGTATAAACTTTTTAGAAAGCTTTTAAAAACGCAATTCTAGAGTTCAAAAAGTATTTCAGACTAAGTTTTTTTTTTCCCCTGAGATTGTAAGGTTTTGACTAACAAAGCTTCTGTCTATCCTTTAATTGGAAAATTTGAAAATTTTCATTTTGAAATACTAGACAATGTTTCTGGTGCTAACATGGAGGGGTATGCAATCGCATCCAGGAGTTATTTGCTCCAGGTGTGGGTATGGCATTTGAATTGAGTATTTTTCTGCTTCTAGGGAGAAAATTTTCCTGTTCTAATCAACACTTCTTTCCATGAAAGTTGTGCTTAATTCATGAGAACATACACTGTAGTTATAATTTCAGTATGCTCTTAGGATACTTTCCAGCAAACCTCCGCATCATTCCATTATGCTTATTTTGGAAATCTATAGCGTGCTACTGAGTACATGGACGTGTAGATTCAAGTACAAATTCAGCCATAGACTGCATCACAGAGGGAAACTCTACACTTAAATGCCAGTACAATATTTGTATCTTGTCTGATTTTTTTTTTCATTCCTTTGAAGTCAGCAGTGAAAAAATCTAACTGGTAGTTATTTCAAGAAGCAGAGGGTTCAAAGAAGTATTCAGGCTATCCATAATATGGTGTGCTGGCGTCTGTTTAATTCTAGTATCCTCTATTCTGAGCTTGAATATCCCTTAATACGTTGTCATAGGAAACCTGGTTCACACCTATTTTTTTATATGAAGAAGTAATAGTGGTTTTTTTCCCCCTCCACTTTAAATCAAATACCACTTGTTCTGTTCACATCTACTTGTGACTTAGTAAATGAATCAAAGAACAGCATTTTCCATGAATTGTTACCAGCACTTTTTGGTTGGAACCCAACTTAAACTGGTGATAGACCCTTTTGCCTTTCTTGTTCTCGTAGCCATGTATGTTGTCTTTTACATATTCGCCATATTTTTCCCCCCTGGTTTTGAGATATCTGAGTTATTCAGTACTCTTTGCATTGTTTTATCCCATTTCTTCCTGTTGACATCTCTCAGTTTCTTTGGTAGGTTTTACCACACAAAATCCCTGGTAAGTTTTCAACACCATCTTTTTCCCTGGCTCTCTGTTCGATCATGTGAAGAGCTTTACTATTTGATCCATTCATGTGCTTGTGGAATTTGAAACGATACATGGAGATGCGTGGTATTTTAGAGAGCTTCACAGATATTTATACAGCCATGCTCTACAGAACAGTTGCTTAATAATGGAACTATTTTTAGAATTTAAACAGAAATAAAAAGTTCCTTTACTTAAATAGGGACTTCAGTGTTATCTTAAAATCTGGAAGAGGAAGAGATTTTCTTAAATTTCAAAATTAATAGGTGACAGGAACGAGGACTGAGTCCACAGATGATGTGGTGGTGGTGGTGGTGATGTAGGAAAAAGCACATGAAAAGAAGAGGAAATAAGAGCAGTGATGCTGCAGACATTTGAAGTAAGGCTGTGATAAAACATTCCTTGTTTCTGTCTGTTGCCTGAGCTCAGCTTTTCTTTGCTGCTTGATTGAAGTTTCAGTGGAAGGTATTATCTCTGTTATGTTTCTGTAACGCTATTCAAATCATTGGTTTGCTCTTGCATTTCAATTACATTTTTACACTTGATTTTCTTTTTTAAATTTTGATGTGTTTCTTTCTGCTCGTTAGCCCCGAGATCACCACTGGATTAGACATGTTCATAAGTCGCCATGTGATATTACATGCTGGGTTTTTTCTGGTTTAGTTCATGGTACTCTGCTCATTGTGTGTGTTTTCTGTTCATAATTTACAGCCCTTTCATATTTCAGTTGCTTGAAAATTGGTCCCTTGTGCTTGAGATGAAAATTCTTCCGTCTGTTCAGCTTCACCTCTGTGTAGAAAGAGTAGGGCTTTGTAGCTTAGGCCAATGTTATGTGCTCTGCAAGTTAAATGGCCCCTATCTGTGTATCCTTTCTTAGATCTCTTATACTTGCTAATTGTCCGAATTATTAACTGACACAAATCTTCCTAGAGTCTATACAAAGTTTGATAATCTCTTTGTTGTCCCTCCGCCTCACCCCTGGGCCGAGCGCTGTTCACTTCTGAGAGCAGGTGCTCATGCAGTATGTGCCCTGGAACCAAAGAAAACAGTTTTCCTAACTTCTGTGTACCTATTCTTTCTTTGCTTAAAATGATAATAGGCTCATACGTATGGGATGTTCTGTATTGGTAAACTGGCTATCAAAAGTAGCTTACGTGGCTTTTTTGGTTGGCAAGGAGGAAGACAGTTTTCCTGTAAACTTGCTGTCCCTTAAAGTGAGAAGCTGGCTGAACAAGTGTTCTTCTGTGACCGGCCAAATGAACGTGACTGCCTTTAAAAGTAATTTGCTTGTCTGGTAGAGAAGAGAATACCTTTCCTTTCAATGGAATTTAAAAAAAGTAGGATCCTGCCCTGTAGTCTTAACCATAAAAACCCATTGAAACCTATTATTTCAATGAAGGAAGATCAAGTTGACTGGAAGATCTTGGTAGTCCTTCTGTGTTTGGTGTGTGATAAAAAAAAGATTGTGGGTTCAGTTGGGAGTAAGGGGTATATCAAGTTATATAGAAGTAAAAGACTTCTTGTAACTTCTTTTGCTGGGATCCACAGATTTTTTTTTGAGTTTTAGCAGCTTGCTGAGAGTGTCTGCTTGTGTGGCCAGACAGTGGTTTGAAACTTCGATTAACCTAAACTAGGTATTTGGACTACACTTTTCTCTTCTAACAACCATAATCACCAGCGGAACTTTAATGAACGTCTAACAGGATGTCAAAGGAAATAAGTACTGAAAATGGTTAATGATGCTTACTCTTCGCTTTTCTGGAAGTAGGTGTTTCTCTTCCCTGAGTTGGGCACCAAGTATTCCAACTCTGCTGCTTACAGCCTTGACTGAAGTTTTGATCAGAGCACAGCACTTGAGGCAAGCTGGTGCTGAGTTCTGCAGCGTGTCCCCTGAGTTCCTTCCTTTTCCCTCCTTTCACTAAATTGCCATGCTGAATTTTAGGATGCGCCAAAGTTTCTTTATTAGCTTCAGGTTAATCTAAAAATATGTCTAAATCAATAGTGTGTTTTTGACATTCCTTCTTTCCATTACTTAGTGTAGTATTCAGTAAAAATACCAAACTTTGTCTGGCTTGGCTTAGCAGTGTTCCACATGGGTGTAACCGGCAAAGGCCTGACAAAAATCCACAAGTGGAAAGGCTGGGGATTTTGACACCTTGATGGCAGCAAGTGAACACACCAGTCAGCATTTTCAATAAGCAGTGACTAAAGCTAGTTTAAGTATGTGTTTAAAAACCCACACCGAAGCTACTCTAGGATCAGTGCATCTTAAGATTACACGACTTCCTGGAAACTTAGCTTCAGGCACCAGTTTTTAACACATGCCCCACTTTGTTCTCGATTCATAAAATATGTGTATGTTCTGTCTGAGCTGTAGTTAATTACTTTGGAGATAAACTGTCATTGTGAAGCTTCAAATTATTTAACATTCTAATCAGATTCATCTTCTTTTTTAAAGTTGATGGTGCAGGCTGTGAGCAGACTCCAAAACACTTGTTCGGTTCATGTTTGGAGGACTTGCCTGGGAACATTTTAACGTGAAAGCTCCCATGTTTCACGGATATTTTTTGTTTTTACAAAAAAATATCATGCTGCCTAGCAAACTAATTCTGTACCCCAATATAAAGCCACAGATCTATGGGAACTTAAGGGTAATGATTGACAAAATCATGTAATTTCTCGTCTTTCGAGTTCATGCTTTTTCTACCCTCCAAGGACTGCCAGTTGTTCTATTCCTGGACGCAGCTATACTCTCCCCTTTTCTATACGGCATTACGTAGTAAATGCCGTGCCGCTTTAGACCAGAGATCGCTTTTGTCTGATGGCTTAAGACACTCATTAAAGGCAGTGCAAGCTCTTTCAGATCCAGTGACTAGTACCAGATACTTGAAAGGAAGGTGCCAGAAAACAAGCAATAGAAAATTGCGGGACAGTTTCTCTCCGATGGAGTGGGTTTTTTGGCTCCTGTCAGCTGTTTATGTTATGAAGCATGAGAATTTTTCTTGCAGTTGCTGTTCGTTTTTAATGTTTCTTGTACAACATTTATTTTTAATACCGTTACATGTAAATACCATTGTAAATAAATATTTTCTGTCAATGAAAAGCAAGTGTGTTGCTGCTTTCAAAGTAGACTGGCTAATTTTTGAGCAGAAAAGAACATCTGGTCCCAGCTACTTTACACATAATGTAACCAGCAAAAAGAAAAAAGGATGATGTTCTACCTTTTGCAATTTAAAAAAGCCCTCTTAATTCTCTGATGAATGCCTGCAAAGGAATTGTAAGTAATATGCCATGAGAATTTTAATAGATAACTGTGTCTAGGTGCCAAGTGGAATCCAGTCTGCTTTTCATAAATAATTTAACTCTTAACTGTGGTGAAAACCTGCCTTTGTCCTTGAATTCAGCTGCCATTACTGCTAAGCACTAGCATATATGTATTGAATAAGGCGGCGTTGGATAGTTTTAACGTGGTGTATCTTCCCCTTTTACGCTTTCTGTCCTGTTTTTCCTGTCGCTTCTCTTGCGCTAGCTCTGAGCTTCCTGATCGCTTTCTGTTTAAGATTAATAATGACTTCTTAGTTAGAAATAATAACTACTGTGTTGCGCTGTTATGCTGCATTTTAAAGCATTGTCACATAGGTGAACTCTCTGTGGCAGAGATGCGCTTAATGTTATACATAGGGGTTTTTTCATTAAGAGCGTAAAAATGATGGTGAGTTCGAAAACTTGGACACTGATTAAGCAAAATTAGTGAAAACTTTATAATTTTTTTACATACTAAAATAACTTTCTGTTGATAATCATCTGTGATCGATCTAGATATGGCTTAACACTCCTTTGATTAGAAATTGTGAAACATGCATTCTTAATTGATTTTTTCAAATGGTTCTCACTTCTAAGAGAATGTTAAACAGCTCTTCACATGTTACAGATGCTGATCCCATGACTGCTGTTGCACAACCTGCCGTGAAACTTGTTTTGTTTCTGCATGTTTTACAATATACGCAGGAAATAACCTGATTGGGTGTAGGTAGTGATAATGCTCAAAACAAATTCAGTAGTTAGGAAAAAAGCAAATATGTCTAAAAGGGAAGGTATCCCTATAGTGTTTGTAGACTAGCGTGAACATATGCAATGATTAAAAAAAAAAAAAAAAAAAAAAAAAAAAAAAAAAAAAAAAAA
>VZSC01014902.1:173314-195762 GCA_013398225.1 Steatornis caripensis
TTTTTGGATACATCAGGGTTGAGAAGGAGGTTGGTGGAATGGAAATGGCCCATGAGGGGATGATCTGGAGTCTAGCATGGCATCCGCTTGGACACATTCTCTGTTCGGGCTCAAATGATCACACCAGGTATTTTCAAGTATTTAAGGAAAAGATCTAAGAGAATGTATTTTGAAACTAGAAAGGTGCATGGCATCAGTGAACGAAGAATAAGTTGGGATGTTTCTAATAAACAAGCAATGGGTAAAGCAGAGACACAGACTTACCTAAATGGGAAGGCACTGACATTTTACATTAAAAGGTAGAGTCTAACCTTTTGTCCTTCATCTAAGGAAGCCATAAAAAATACTAGGATTTTGGGTTTGGGTGAGCTTTGAGATCTCCTGAGGAAATTTTTTAAAAAATAATTGTTGTAGTTTCTTGCTGAAGAAACATTCTTATCTCCACGGCATTTTTTCCGACAGATCATCTGCTGGTCATGTCTGTCTTGTCACAGTGCAGACATGTTTGGAGGCATGTAGTTTGTGCTTTTAGATTTAGCGTGCTGCAGACGTGGAGCGTGTTATAAGTGGAGTAAATTTTTGTGTGTGGATGTGTGTATTGACAAGTTTATTTGTATATGAAGAATTTTTGAATATTTGAATTAAGCAAGAAGTTTTTGGAATGGACTAGAAATGTATCTGTCTGTGCAGGGTCTGGTATTGATGCCTTGTACTTATACCCCTTACACTTTCAAGTATCTTCTGAATTGTGCCTATATAATTCAATATGACAATTGTTGGTTTTCTATTTTTGATTTGAACCTCACACCTCACGTTCAGATCTGGCGCTGAACTTGATTTAGTAAGAACTAAATTCTTACATAATCAAGATAGCATGCTAAAAGTTAAAGAACTAATTAGATTAAAAGTAGTTAATACTCTTGACCGTTTATTGAGATCATATAACTTCCTTTGACAGCAAGTTTTGGACTAGAAATCGACCTGGAGATAAAATGCGAGATCGTTACAACTTGAATCTGCTGCCTGGGATGTCAGAGGATGGTGTGGAATATGGTAAGGCAATTTTCCTCAATATGGAAGAAAGAAGCTTGGGGTCAGGAGCATGCCTAGGTCATTAGCTGACACTAGAGTGCAGCTTCTGGGTATGACAATGAAACAGTATTATAGCATTGGTGACTACTTAGACAAAGATTTTTTTTTGCAAGGATTATTTTACTCTCCATGTTTCTAGTGATCACCATTCCAACAATTAGTTTTCTTTTGTTTCCACAGCTCCTGGAGGTAAGGCCTGCTCTGTCAATCACAGGAAGGAGGTTTGGCTCTCCCTCTGGCAATATCTCTAGTTTGCTTTTCTTTTTGAAAACTTCATGTGACTTCAAGACTTCCCGCAGTCCTGAACTACAGCAGGAAAATCTTTCAAATTATTGAACTTGACTGAGATCTTAAAACTTTACCCCCCTCCTAAGGATTTATCTTGGTAGTTTTAGGCTGCTCAGGGTTGCCCAGCTCCATGGCGTGCCTCAGCAACCTTTTTGTCTCTGGGATTGCATCTGTTTCTTCAGATTTTTGATAATTTGCTCATTTGTGTTTGGGAATGTTAATTATAATACAGCACTTTTAAAATCTTAAATTGGATTATAATATATAGATTTGTTATAACAAAAGTGAGAATGGGTGTGGGTTACTATTTCCTTTTCCGAGTTTCTACCCTAAATGTAACTTTCCTGAAAGGACATAGTTTCTGACTTTTTGGGGTCTATTTATGAATCTGAGTTTGCAGTTTTTTAATATCATGTAATTCATGTATGGAATTAAAAAGTGACCCAACAGTTGTGAGATATGTAATTATACCAATGGTAAAAGCACGTGAGAATCCAAAGGGATAAAATTATAATGCAAATAAAAATGTTCCAAGTGTAAGTATTTTTTGGTTTTCCCTAGATGATCTGGAACCCAACAGCCTAGCAGTTATTCCTGGGATGGGAATACCTGAACAATTGAAAATCGCCATGGAGCAAGAGCAGATGGGTAGGTAGTAGCTATGGAGACACATTTTCCTGAGCCATCCAGATACTGTGTGACCTCTCTTTCATTCCTTTCATATATTTCGGTAATACGGTTCTTTTTTCTAGTATTGTGCATATTTCCTATGTAAAGAAGAAGAGTTGAAAACCTCTTGGTTTCTTCTGCTAAATAAGCCGTAGAGAGAGTAACAGGAAGGATTTGTCTGTAAAGCTGCATTGCTCTGACTGTTTGTCTCCCTGGTGCTAAAGGGAAAGATGAGTCCAATGATATTGAAATGACGATCCCAGGACTGGATTGGGGAATGGAGGAAGTGATGCAAAAAGACCAAAAGAAGGTGCCACAGAAAAAAGTGCCCTATGCAAAACCAATACCAGCACAGTTTCAGCAGGTAAGTGCCTGATACACAGAGAACGGGAGAACAACTTGTTATTTTCCCAACTTCAAAAAGTCTGTGGCTGCTTTTTTGTATCAACACCCAGTGCAAAATAATTTACCGCAGTAGTTAGTTTAACTGCTATTTAAGCATAAAATATCTGGTTAAATCCCCTATATCTTATGTTTGTATGTGGAAAATAGGATGTTATAAGATATGGAAGTTTTATTCAGCATTGTTTTTAGCTTCTGAATATCCGTGCTACACAACGTTCCAACGTGTCCTTTCCAAATGCAGCAATACATTGGATACATGCTGTTCCACAGAATTCATCTTGTGTTTACTATTCTTTATAGGCATGGATGCAGAATAAAGTTCCTTTGCCTCCCCCACCTGAGCCACTGAATGACAGAAAGGAAGATATTAAGCTGGAGGAGAAAAAGAAGACACAGGCAGAGATTGAACAGGAAATGGCGGCACTTCAGTACACCAACCCACAGCTCTTGGAGGTATGTATGTCAGGCCGGTTGTTATAGTGCTCTGTGATATATTTGGACATCAGCACTGAAATGTGTAGCTTGCTTTTGCGGTACTGTTTTCCCCTTTTTTTCAAAACACCATCTAATTGAACAGGATATTGGACTTCATGCATGATGGTCTGAAACCTTCAGTGGGGCTCCCACGTTTCAGTTCACTAATACTGATCGATGGATCTCTTTAGTTGTCTTTCTGCTAATTAAGAGAAAAACACTAAATCTTTTTAAGCTCCTGAGAAATGAGATGATTGCTTCTGATTTTTAGTTGTTACATGTATAGTTCTGTGCTTAGTTGATTTTCTGGGTCTCTTTTTTTTCGGACAGCAATTGAAGATTGAGAGACTCGCACAAAAGCAAGCTGAGCAAGTGCAGCCACCACCTCCAGGAGGCTCTCTTCACGGACCCCAGCCTTTTCCAGGGCAAGGCCCAATGTCACAGATGCCTCAAGGATTTCAGCAGCCCCTTCCACCTCAGCAGATGCCAATGAATATGCCTCAGATGGGACCTCCTGGTCCACAAGGACAGTTCAGACCTCCGGGACCCCAAGGACAAATGGGACCTCAAGGTCCTCCATTACACCAAGGAGCTGCAGGTCCACAAGGGTTCATGGGACCACAAGGACCTCCAGGCCCCCAAGGGCCTCCACAAGGAATGCCACGTCCTCAGGATTTACACGGACATCAAGGAATGCAGAGACATCCTGGCCCTCATGGGCCGATGGGGCCTCCGGGTCCACAGGGTAGTGCTGGCCCGCAAGGCCACTTGGGACCACAGGGTCTACCTGGGTCTCAGACTCATTTAGGACCGCAGGGTCCACCTGGCCCACAAGGTCACCTGGGTCCCCAGGGTCCCCCTGGTGGTCAAGGAATGCAAGGGCCACCTGGTCCCCGAGGAATGCAAGGACCTCTTCCTCATGGCATGCAAGGAGCTCCAGGATCTCAAGGGATGCAGGGCCCTATATCTCAAGGGCCTTTGATGGGACTTAATCCAAGAGGGATGCAGGGTCCACCAGGACCCAGAGATAACCAGGGACCTACTCCACAAGGGATGATGATGGGTCATCCACAAGAAATGAGAGGTCCTCATATGCAAAGCGGTTTACTAGGACATGGTCCCCAGGAGATGAGGGGCCTCCAGGGACCCCCGCCTCAAGGTACAATGTTAGGACCGCCGCAAGAATTGCGTGGGCCACCAGGTCCACAAGGCCAGCAGGGACCTCCACAAGGCTCTTTAGTAGGGCCTCAAGGAAACATGCAAGGACCTCAGGGACAACCGAACCCTTCAAGGGGGCCCCACCCTTCCCAGGGCCCTCTGCCCTTCCAGCAGCAGAAAACACCTCTTTTGGGTGATGGGCCTCGCCCCCCATTTAATCAGGTATGTGCTGGTCTGTATAACAAGAAGAGTGTTAAGAATGTACAAATTATAACATCACGCAGTAGAAATGCAAAGCAAGAGCTGAGAGGCTAGAGATTTGGTATGCTTACAAGACTGAGGCCTCAGGAAATCTTAAATGACAATGAAGAGTTACGTAGTTTGGAAACAGCAGAGGTAACTGTAGGAAAGGGATTGTTGGAAATGCCGGTACAGGAATCAGTCTGCTATGAAAATGTGTAATCTTAAGAGAAACTCCAGGTTTTTTGATTTAAAGACACTGAACTGTCTTGAGTGGGAAATTTCCTGGAGTGTAGGTAAGCACTAATAAAAGTTGAATTTAAGCAAACTGAATACAAGAAAACTCATATGTGTTCATTAAAGCAAGTTACTGCCAGCTCTCGTTTGTCCCAGAGTAATTAATCCGAACTATGAATTTACCATAGATGCTGACACACCTGGAACTGGCTTAGGTCTGGCTGAACTTACCAGTTCACACTAAGTGTGCAGGAACACGGCTTTCCTGCTTCCTACCCTGGTATAGAAATTGTTTAGCCACCTTTGTACTTTTTGGAGCACAAGTTAAGAGATTGGCGTTGTACGCCATTAACTCGTTACTGCACCATTTGCTGAGAAGAATGAGAGGCAGAGCAGGTATCAGGTCTGTGTAGAATTAGCCCAGGTCTGGTAGGGTGAGCACTGAGCTGAAACTGCTGAGCATGGCCTGGATGTGTGCAGATCGCTGCGCTGCCGATTGAATGTGCTTGTGCCGTGCTGCCTTGGCACCCAGCTCCCGGAGGGTTCCCGAGCTCAGTATTACACTTGCGCTTAGCTGACTTGGAATACTGGAGAGCGTCGCTTCTAGATGCACCAATGAATTCTGCAGAAGTCAAGTCAGGTTGTGATTAAGTCTGGTTCAGTACCAGGTGCAACCTGCTCTGCCCTCTCCAGCATCTTTCATAATGGTCTTATTCCGTCTTCTGATCCGCCACAGATAATGCAGAGCTTTCTGTATTTATTAGGTCGTACAGGTTCCTGTTTGTATGGCACTGGTTCTATACTTAAAGTTTCTCTTAATTGTCTTCAGCTTTAAGGTGAATTTTGAAGGGGATTTGGAAAAAAAAAATCTATTTACTCGATTTTTAACAAGTGTGGGTTTTTTTAAACAGAATTAACTTTTAGACTTGCACTCAATAGTTTCTAGTTACAGCGTTAGACAGGTATGCCTGTAGTCCTTGGTGTGTAGTCCAGTACCAATCACAATGAGTGATGACAAACTGAAATGAGCTTTAGCTCAGTGATTCAATTCCAGATCAAGGCAGAGTAGCGTACAAGTCGTGTTTTTATTTGGATATTTTTTCCTTACAAATCAGCAACAGTTCCCTCCAGAACTCCGTTAACGTGACGCTGTCGGTGAGATTTCAAAAGCATCAAAGTTAAGTGAATGAGAGTTGGTTCCATGGCTATCTGACTTAAACTAGCATAGTGTGTTTTGGTGCTATGCCAGGGAGACTGACTTTTCTGCTTTGAGAATAGTCACCAAGCTTGTGTGTGTATAAGAGGTTGTGTAGGGCTGTCCCTGTCCGACCCTGCTGTTAACACGCTGGTCAGAATTCAGGAAGTTGCTTTTGACAGGTGCCCGTTTATTTTCAGTGAATACTGATAGCATGAAGTCTTTTACAGATACTAAAAAAAAAAAAGGCTAAGCAAGGTATTTTTGACCATTTTTCCTTCCTTATGCAGCTTTAGTATGGTAATGTCTTTTAAAAATGAACAGGTTTTATAATTCATAATGTCAGTTTTTGCTCCAGCTTGCTGCTTTGTAATATGAATGTAATAGTAGTTCCTGTTTTAAAAGGCCTTATTTGTGATTTTTTTTTAAAACAATAGGCTTTAGCTTGGCTTTTGTTCTGAATTTGACATTTACGTTCTGTGAATTTGTACAAATCGCTTGCCTTCCTCTTCAGTAGCAGGAGTGTATGGATATGTATCTGCTTTATCAAGGGCTTGTGACGTTAATACTGAACGTTTATACGTATTTGTAAAAGTTAATCTCCTTATAAAATACCACTATTACCTGCATCTGCTATACATTGGAGAAGTAGAGGTTTCCTGCAGAGTGCATGGGCAAGGTGTACATCTCTTCCTGAACGTGAGATCGGCTGCCTTCTGCAAGCGTGAAACGGAGTAGAGAGCTGTTTATGAGAAGGAAATTGCCTGAGATACGATTGTCAAAATCTTATTCTGGAGATAGGCATGTTGATATTAAAATGGAGATGGATAAATAGACTATACCCAAGTTAGCAGTAGTACTTTGGAGTTCTTTTGCTATTGCTAATTTAGATTTGATTTTCTCCCATTCCTTTTAGATAGATGTGCTGGATTTCATCTCAGTGGTTGAATGAGGTACATATGCTTCAGGCCAAGTCTCTTGTCCCCATAGAGACAAACTTCAGGAGCTTGTGCAGTATTTTAGAAGAATCAGATTTTTTTTTTAATGGGTGACTACAAAGAATTCTTTTCCCCCTTCAGTGCATAGTTTTAGTACATACAGATGGCTATCATAAAATGGCCGTGCTGTTTGCATATATAGGGCAGAGACGCCAGTAACGTGGAGCAGTTTGTGTTCTGCTGCACCGGCTTATCTGCCTTGTGCAGAACCTCACCCGTGCTGGGGGGAATCCCTGAGCCGACGGTGGAGGCGGTGTGAGGTGCTCCAGGCGTACCCGCCTCGAGTGTGGGATACGCAGGCCCATTTACACGTTGGAGTACAGTATCTCCTTCTGAGCTGTACGGGCTCGTTTTTCAGTTTGGGGCCCAGAATGTATTTTGAAATGAAAGGCATGTGAAAATGCAGTGTTACGGCTCTGTCTTCCCATCTTATCAAAGCATGATTTGTTTGCAATAGAGGTTTTTGCTAAACGCTAAGGGAACTCATTTAGTGAGCGCTAAAGACTGCTGCTTTGGTAGAACGCGAGTAGCATAAATTTAAGCAGTTCAATGAAGTTTATCGTAAGTAATCATACGCTAAATATATGAGAAATCATGGAACCTCCAGCAAGGTTTTGGTCAAAGTGGCAGAAGCACTGCGATAGCTGGATCTTTCCTAGTCAGGGAATTTTATTTGTTCTGGACTCAAGTCAGCATTCAGTCACCTGGAAAGTATTTTGGGGTTTTTTAATAGGCATTGGACTAGGCCTTTTATTTTGTAAGGACTTTGGGGGGATGGAGAAAAAAAAGCAAAATTACTCGATGCAAGTGTGATGTTTGCAGCATATATTTGTGTGCTTTTTTTGTGTTTATCACCTATATTGCAGTTGAATATAAATGTTTAATTTTAAAGCGGTATTTCAAGATATGATGGGAAAAATACACAAACGAACTTACTGCTTCTCTGCAACCAGACAAAAAAAGGTAGCATTTGTCAAAAATAAATGTAGCGCATGAAAATTATTTCACTTTGATTCATAGAGAGATTAAGCAGTGTAATTATGAGTACAATGACAGGAATGGAGTACAGGTTTTTAAGTATTTACAAACTACTTGCAATCTGCAGAGTTTTTTACAAGCCAATGTGAAGGCCAGGTCTAAATCTTATGTATTAGACATGTCTGGGGAAAAAGATATTTTGTGTTTAGTGTTTTCTGAGATCGGTTTTGGGGGTATTTTTTCTTTTGATGATAACATAAAAAGGTTTTGTGTAGCAATCTGGCAAGTTTCAACTCTGTCTTGTTCACAGTGATATATTTTTATTGTCGGATCGCATTGCTACAGTGCAAATTATGTACGTGCTCCCTTTTAGTTCCAGTCAAGTACAAACCCCAAACGATAACTTTTTGTGTGGCCTTTGCTGTTTAAAGGCAGAATCGGACAGTTCAACCACATTGTTTCCCAACCAGTGTGACCACAGTGGGTCTGGTGTAAACGTGGTACCTGTAGAAATGTTTAATGGGTCTGTGACAATAGCTGAGTTCGAAGACTTATTTTGTCCATCGAAATTCACAAAAGAGAAGAGAGAAAATAACAAAAGACTTGTATATACTTTATTTTTCCTTTGGGATCATATAATTTGCACAAACCTCTGCTCACTCTACTGTTTCTGCTTGAGAAAAGCAGGTGACTGCAGCTTTTGCCTTTAGCCCTGTCATTGCTTAATAACCCATGAACAACTTGTCTCTTGGCGCTTAGCCACGTATCAGTACTTTCTTTTGATCCTAGAATNAAAAAGGTTTTGTGTAGGAATCTGGCAAGTTTCAACTCTGTCTTGTTCACAGTGATATATTTTTATTGTCGGATCGCATTGCTACAGTGCAAATTATGTACGTGCTCCCTTTTAGTTCCAGTCAAGTACAAACCCCAAACGATAACTTTTTGTGTGGCCTTTGCTGTTTAAAGGCAGAATCGGACAGTTCAACCACATTGTTTCCCAACCAGTGTGACCACAGTGGGTCTGGTGTAAACGTGGTACCTGTAGAAATGTTTAATGGGTCTGTGACAATAGCTGAGTTCGAAGACTTATTTTGTCCATCGAAATTCACAAAAGAGAAGAGAGAAAATAACAAAAGACTTGTATATACTTTATTTTTCCTTTGGGATCATATAATTTGCACAAACCTCTGCTCACTCTACTGTTTCTGCTTGAGAAAAGCAGGTGACTGCAGCTTTTGCCTTTAGCCCTGTCATTGCTTAATAACCCATGAACAACTTGTCTCTTGGCGCTTAGCCACGTATCAGTACTTTCTTTTGATCCTAGAATTAGAATAAAGAAAAACAAACTTTGCCAGCATGTTAAAAAGGAAACTCGTGTATTTCCATGTTAACAGTTTACAAAGGTTTGTAGGAGAGGTTCTCTTACGGTCCCATTGTCATCCCCCTTGTCCCGACATTCTTGATATGTTTATTTTTGAATTAATTTCTTTGTTCATTCCCAAAGGAAGTCTTTGATCTGTGCAGCTCTCTTAATTGCATATAAATCAGTACCTGATATTTTTCAAACAAATACACACAGTTTCCTCATCATCTCCAACAGGCAGCTAGAATATGAACTTTATCATCTTTGGTTGTTACAGGTAAAATATTAGTCCTTGAAATGCTAGGTTTCCTATAGAATTATGTGTTTTTCAGACAGTGACTTAAAAGCATTGCTGATGTGAATGTCTGAAAAATTAGGCTGAAACCATTGGAAAGTCAGCTGTTTCTATCGTGAGACCTGTGAAGATGCAGTCTTTACGTAAAGAAAATTGGCTTGCCCCCTTAGGAAACGCTTAAAAGCAAAAATACTCATGCATGGCAATTCACATGGTTCTTTTTATCATATGCTCACAGGACGGGCAGAACCCAGGTCCTCCACCACTGATACCAGGACTGGGGCAGCAGGGAGGACAAGGTCGTCTTGGCCCTCACAACCAAGGACCTGGTCTTAATAAAGGTAATTAAATGTTGTCTGTTCTTCTGTGAGTATTCTTCTAAAAGAGGCTGGTGCAGTGTCTCTCGACAGAAGAGGCTACAGCAGAGCACAGGGCCTTGGCTGAGAGGAAAGCTTCCATAGACTTGGGCTGGAATATAGAGGAAAAGTTTTCCCCCCAAAATTAGTGAATGTGAAATGTATGGTGTATGCTTTGTAGAACTGTACGAACTAGAGCATCCTAGAGCGTTTTTAGAAAACGTTACAGAAATCTGCTATGATTTTTTCCCTCAAGGTGACTCCCGTGGTCCACCAAACCATCACATGGGCCCTCTCTCAGATAGAAGGCACGACCAGAACAGTGGTGGTCCTGATCATGGGCCTGAGAGAGGGTTGTTTCGAGGTGGCCAGGAGTGGGGTGATGGTAGAGACAGCAGGGGCATGCCAGATAGACGAGGACCTCACCCAGATTTCCATGATGACTTTGATCGACCAGATGACTTCCGTGACGACTTCCATCCAGATAAGAGATTTGGCCATCGATTACGGGAATTTGAGGGGAGAGGAGGCCCACCATTGCAAGACGAAAAATGGAGACGAGGTGGACCTGGGCCTCCCTTTCCTCCTGATCACAGGGAATTTGAAGGAGGGGGTTCAAACCGTGGGCCTCCTGGTGCTTGGGAAGGACGGAGAGCTTCAGATGATAGATATCCCCGGGATCCTGAGGATGCACGGTTCCGAGGAAGACGAGATGAGAGGTAAGAATAAATCTGCTCATTTTTTTGGGGTTAAAGGGTAAATGGAGGGAACTCTTTCCTCCTGGTTTCCTTTTCATTAAGGAGTCTATCTGTTTCAGATTTTTAAACTGGAAACCAATAAGGAAATGAAAACTCTAATATACCTGAGTATAGAGTCCATAAAAATCATTCAGTAATAGAAGAAAACTTGAAAAATGGTCATTGTACACAGCAGCTTCCGTGTCTTTAAACAGTAAGTAAAGAGAAGGGAGGAAATTTGTAGAGAAGATCCAGTGACACAGGATGAAGATCTGAGACCGTGTTGATGAAAACTGAGAGGAAACTTGAAGGTTAAAGTGACAAACTTGAACACTAGAAGTGGATTTTGAGACTTTGTCTCCAGTCACAAACTACAGCATGACTGTAGAGACTGTAGGCTGTAGAATGAGATGCAATATACTTGTAAGGAGCAGGAACAGTCATCCTACTATCAAATATAAGGGGCAGAGCTACAGCATCTGTTGGACTGTTGAGACTATTTTCTCATGTTTTTGCTTGTAGAAATTTTATTTCTCTTTCTGACTTATTTCTTAATGCCAAGCAAACGACTCAAAAATAACGTAATTTACAGCAATGTCCACGTCATTGCTCACAGTTTCCAAATAAATCACAAAGGGATGAATTTGCTTCTAGTTACCAATGCAAATACGGAGAAATTACGTTCAGTCAGGAAGATGAACTGTCATCGCAATTGCTCCAGATTTATGCTAGTTTAACTGAGTTAAATTTGGCCTCCAAGGTCTAAGCCTCTCACTGACCACCAACTCTATATGTATAAGAACATGTACTTGTACAAATATATTGTGGTCTTCACATAATGTGAATTTTGTGTGTTTTAGTTGCCTTTTTAATCATTTTCTTACATTCCTTTTACTTTGCATCTACACAGCTCTTCTTTTAGCTATTTTCTACCTAGCTCTGTAAAGACGTACCTTCCTTTTGTGTGAAGAGTATGAAAAGAAATGAACAGTAACTAAAAGAAGGTAACAATTAAAGCCATTTTTAAAAAGTAGAAACAGAGAATCCAAGCTGAATGGTCTGCATTATGGAATTCTAAAAGACACAGCAGACAGCACTTTTAGAAGCTCAGTAGAGATTTTCAGACCTTATATTGGAAATGCTTAGGGACTGGAAAATATTTTACGATGATCCTGGTTTTTAACAAGGTTTCAGGAAGAGAGTCCAAGAACCTTGTGACCTGTAAATCTGACTTCTGAACTAAGAAGAGTCTGTTTGTCAGATTACAAGTGTTTTTACAGAGAGTTTGGTTTCAAAGGAATCAGCACAGGGCTATAACAGGCTTACTGTGCTTGCAGACTTAATTCCTTTGAGTGAAGGTGAATCAGGTGCCATTTACTGCAGATGCTGAGGTGAACTTAAGAATCCCAACCACTTGTTTAGCTGACTCGGTTTGGAATTTAGATTGTAACTGGTTTGATCCAGCATGAGAGGGAAGTGTGTGTATGTGTGTTTCTCTCCGATTTCCCGTCCTTTTCATCCCTGTCCTGTTCTTACTCTACCTGTGCGTATCAACACGATGCTTCTACCGCAGAGACCTGCCTCTTCCCGCCTGCTAATCTGCACAGTGTGTAGTTCTGTACATTAAGGTCCTAGGCCTCGGGGAAGAAGATCTGAGAGCAGTCAAACAGGAACTGAGCCCTATGCAAGGCAGGGTTTTACACGTGACTGGTATGAAAAAGGATATACATAACGCAGTATTAGGAGCTGTGGCTATGTCAGGCACAAGTATGATATATTTCAAAACTAAACTGTGTCCATAACATTGCCTGGAAACAAAAGGAAAGGCCCTATTCCTGCTAGCCATAGGACCTTGTGTTGCAAATCTCGGTAATTTACAAGCTCTAAGCAGAGTCACACCATGTCAGTATTAAAATGGGAGGCCCTCTAAAGAACACCTAGAGGACTGTGCTGTTTCAAGGCTACACAATACTGCTATGTGGTTATTTGAACCATTTGTACCTGAAACTGTTCAGTTTGTTTTTCCAAATCATCCAGGTTAATGTAAAATGGTTCATTGTCCATACACAGCACTCCCTCCATCCACTGTTGTACCTATACGGGCACAGCAGCCTCCTCTCTGTATTGTGTTTGTTTTCTGGGAGGTGGAGACAGACCTATTGTTTTTAATTAAAAAAAAAAATGTAAAAGTTTAAAAATATTGTATTGTGTTATGACTACTGTTTAAAATATTTAAATTTGTAATTAAAAGGTTAATGTTGTTAAAATTCTAAATAAAAGTATCTAAAGTTTTGCTTGTAATAGGATGCACTGTGTCGTTAATGAGCTGGGGAAGGGGATGTTGCACAAAGCCAACACCATTTGAGTTTTATGGTGGTTACAGTTTGGCCAGTGTGGAACAGGGAAGAGAGGGGAGGTGGGGGGGCATCACAGTGAACGGGCAAGGAATGAGTGCTCCGCATTATCTGTGCTGTCACTGAGGGGTGGGCAGGAGCAGCGTGGGGTGGCACTCTGAGGGCTCCTGAACCAGTGTGCCTGCACCACCTAAACATCTCACCCGTGCTCGCACAGAAACTGGGCTGTAAATTGAAGACGACTGTAACAACCGGTGCTAGTGCGCACTTTTGGAGTTGCAGCAATACGCAGAACATGTATGCACTCTTACAGGCACTCCAAGTGTTTAAACTGCTAATGTAACTAGTATTCGTGCAGCCACCTATAGGCTTACCTGAAATGGCACTGACCGTTCACTAAGAACCGTTCTTCTCTCTGAAGACCTCTGTTAGAGCCCCAGTGTGATACTGGAGGAGCTATACTCGTTTAAGATGAGATGCAGAACTCAATCATACCACATTACGAAGATGCCATAGTACTTACTAGAAGGAAATTACCAACTTTGGTGTCATAACTACATTTTGCAAAACAAAATTCTTCACTGGATAAACTCTTCAGGTTGTAGAATGCCACTGTGCACACTGTTCAGCAATCATCATCATCCCTACAGAGTCAAGTGCAGTCTAGATTCATTTGCTAAAACTGTAAACTTAGAAGAATGGAACAAAAAAGAGAATGCCCTAGCAAAAGAATCCCAGATCAACAGGAATGAGATGCTGGAATGTTTTGTTATAGCCGTGACTCTCATTTCTTGTATTTGTTCAGTGTGTTTTTATCACTAAAATGGAAGGGAAAAAAGAGAAGGGGAAACAAGAGCACCACAGTTAAAGGAAATTCACTTATAGTTTTCCTTACCTTACCGTGTATCTGTCATCACTCACTGATTGTTTTTTAGCTCTTTTCATTAAATGAACGCAGTATATTTGACAATATTTTTCTTGCATGAAAAACCAACACAACAGAAGGAAATATGAGGGAAAACTATAAAAATGAATAAACAAAGTGTTCCAAGGCAGAAAATGAGCACTTTTCCACCTGCAAATCCTGTTCTTGTAACTGTATGTGCTATAATATTAAGCAGAGCAGTTCAGAAATGAGTATTAAACTGAAGCTGACTCAAGTTTATCAATCTAAATTCTGCCTAAAAACCACATTTGTACCATGTTCTTTCTTGTAGCTTCAGAAGAGGAGGACCCTCGAGACATGAGGGCCGGGGACCCAGGGGGAGAGATGGCTTTCCTGGCCCTGAAGATTTTGGGCCAGATGACACTTTTGACTCTCCAGAGGAGAACTCAAGAGGAAGGGACCATGGTGTGCGGGGGCGAGGTCGTGGTGCTCTTAGAGGTGAGGGGAACATTCTTGCACGCTGAAATGCAAGGATAGAGGAGCAAAGACATTTCTTGGACAAATTACAGTAATTTCATGAATAGAATGTCTCTTCTCACTCCTGTCCCCTGCATCTCTTACTGCTCAGGAGGCCGGAAGGGTTTACTTCCTACTCCAGATGAATTTCCACGCTTTGAAGGAGGGCGGAAACCAGAATCCTGGGATGGAAACAGAGAACCAGGTAAAAAATTCTGTGAGGTTTGTTTTAGATAATAGACTAGACTTCTACAATATAAACACTTACAAAAAAAAAAAGTAAAAACCCCACTTCTTTACCTCATGTGCTCGTTACCAGACTTTTACCATGGGGAAAAAAAAAAACAAACAAACAAAACTTAGTTCTTTGGCGTTCTAAATTTAGGAAAAAAATGAACTATACTGAAATTAACTGGCTCTAAATGCAGCTGTCTCACTGTACAAAAAATGTTTGTGGCCTCAAAGTCTTGTTTTAAGTTGAATTCTTGTACAACATAGAACTGCCTGCTGTTGTCACCTGTGGATGACTGAAGCATATCTCTTGGGGGACTTTCTGAGATGTATATTTAATGCCAATAGTAATTTTTCTCTTGGATAGCATCTTCTCTGTTGTTTGCAAAAATACTGTTTTCAGCTGCAGTGTCTGATAGGTTACTGGTATTTACATTTGTGTTACTAATAGCAACCACATATGGGGCAAAACTGGGTTTTAGAACATCACGGAAAAAAATGAGCACAAATGACACACGAACAAATGAAAATGTGATTGTCTCTAAAATATATGAAAATACTTTATACTGAAAAGAACACTTTAGATCTGTCACTTCTTTCTTTCCCATCATCTTTTCAACCTGTTTTACCTTTAGCTTTCTTAGTCATCTCATATTTGCTTGTTTGCCTGTTGGGATGGGGTGGGTGGAAGCTTTATGCAATTTTAACTTAGAATTGTGTGCTAAATAGTGTGGAAAGTATGTAAATTTATGTGACTGCCTCCAAAAATGAGGAATAATGATCAGATGAACATTACGTATCATCCTGGTTTTTTCTCTTCATGCTCAGGTCCTCGTCCAGATCACCCTCCTCATGATGGGCATTCTCCAGCTAACAGAGAACGTTCTTCTTCGCTCCAGGGCATGGACATGGCCTCATTGCCACCACGTAAACGTCCGTGGCACGATGGACCAGGGACCTCTGACCACAGAGAAATGGATGCTCCAGGTGGACCTCCAGAGGAGAGGGGCAAAGGTAAAAAGCCCCTTGTATTGAAAACCTTATGTAGCAGCAGCACATTGTTCAACAGCCGGCTTATCCAGAATTCCTTATCTATTCAGAGGGGATAAAGCTGAACTGGTAAACACTTAATCTCACCAGCTGTGAAGCTGAAGACCAATCTTATAGGGACATTACAACAGAGGGATTTTCTGTGATGTCAAATCCAGTTCTTCTCTCCAGCATCATATAATCCTCCTCTTTATTGTCCTCTTCAAAAGCTGTTAGTTTTTGGCTCCCTGTTAGTCCAGTTGGAAAACTCTTGTGAAGAGCTTTTTTCCCTCTGGTTTTCAGAACAGTTATTTGTTAATATTCGTGCTTGTGCTAGCATCCTTTAACTCAATTACCTTTCCTGTCTCAGACTTCATTTTGTTGGACTTAATGAACCCTGACTTGTTTTAAGCCTTTCCTTACGAGTTCTCCGCTTGTCAGAGCGTAAGCATGGCCATCTGTGATCAGACCAGAAATCCATGAAGCTCAGTAGCTTGTCTTCAACAATAGCCTGTAGCAGGTACTGAGGGAAGAGTGTTAAGAATACTCCAAGTCTGTAGTGCTATGCCCCTGCAATGCTCTCTAAACCTATGAAGATCTGTAGTTCGGTGACATACTGAGATATTAATGTTATATTTAATGGCTTTTGATGGTTACCTTTTTGTGTGCTTCTTTAATTGCTTTAAGAACCACGTAAACTTTTGACATCCACAACATCCACAGTCAGAGCTCTAAAATTTCTATGTAGTAGACTACGCTTCAAAAGAAAAGAAAGGAAGGAAAATGTTTTAAGCCTATCATTCACTAATTTCATTCAAGGACGTCTTGTGTTTTAATTGTAACAGTTGAAAGTTGATCCCTGTTATTCCTGAATGCCACCTCTGATTGCATCAAACACTACCACTTCCGACCTGAACTAGCTCTTCTCTAAGATCCGTTCAGTTGTTCTCTCTGGGAAGATGTTCGGTATCTTTTACTATCCTTATTACTTTGTATATACTGTTTTCAGTTTTAATTTATCCTCTTGTAAATTAAACGGGATAACTAGGAATTGCACACACTATTTAAGGTGTGGTTTAACCATGGATTTCTACAGTTCCCTTGGTTTTGTTCTGATTTCTGCACTCTTTCCTAATAGCTCCTGATGTCACATTTCCCTCTTTAGCTAGCTACTAACAGTCACACGGCTCTGTCGGGCAAGTGGCTACTGTAACCCACAAAATAAATTCTTGTGGAGTTAGTAGCTGGTGCGGAGCCTATTACTGTGTATACATTTCCACCGTCATCCTATTAGCCTCGCACCCGTTCTTGATCCTTTTTCTTACAAATCTTGGGACTGTCCTTGTCTTTTTTTTAATGTTGGCTTTTTTTTAACGTACTCATACTGACTGCCCACTATTTGGTAGTGATCAGGACAGAGCTCCTTCTCAGTTGCTTCCAAATGCTTAGCTGCCAGCCTATAGCTGAATTTTTTTGGTTTTAGACCTCTACTGCACGGCTTTGTCTTCCGATGCCACTGAATTTCATTCCATTTCTCTTTACTGTTGACCTGAAGTTCATTTAGTTTTAACTGTATGGCTGTCCTGCTCTGCGTGGACCGCATTTCCAGTCAACAGCAGGTTTTATCAATCGTTCACATGTGTTTTTAAAAAAACTCTGCTAGTATTAATATTTTACTCTCTGTATTAACATTTTTCCTTTCAAAGCCGTATGTTGTGTTTCTCATTTGGCCCGCATCTTATCAAATCCATACGGATTCCTTCTCCAGCTTCAATAATAATTTGTGTTGAGTCTAGACGATTCTTTATTGAAGTCAAAACAATTAACTACCACGTTTCCTGTGCCTAGACAACTCATTAACGTAGCAAAGAAAGTTGAGAATAATGGCAAAAAGCCTCATAAACAAAACATGAACAACGCTTTTTCATATATGGGCTGCATCACCTTCAGTTGTATTGCTAAAGCGGAGCAAAAATACCCTAATTTAGCTGTAGCACATGTCCATAAAGCACTGTTACCATTAAGTTTTTTCAAAATACTGCTTGTTATTTTGAGCTAATGACTTAGGGGATTTTTATGTTAATTTACGTATCGGTCCTAAAAAGATCTGTGAGAAGTAGAAAATCCTGCTCCTGGCAGTAAGAGCTCATGTAGTTTATGTTCCTCGTTAATAGAAAATAGAGCATTTTCCATTATTTCCAGCAAAAAAAAAGGAATGAAACAGTAATGTTACTCATTGCCTTCACCACCAACCTTAACTGATCCATCCATGCACTGTCTTTGTTTAGGGGGGGAAAAAAGTATTTTGCAATAAAAATATAGAGAACCACAGATGGTGTTAAAGCTAAGAATCAGGTATGCCTGCCAGTTTTGAGGACACCATGACTATCACTGTTCTAACTTCGTTTAAGTGACTGCTGACTGTATCAGATAGAACCTCCTTTAATTCCCCAGGAATTGCTTGATTGCTGTCCATCTTCTGGACTGTAATGGAGACGCCAAATCTATGTAAGAAAAATCATATGGAGGGAGGAGGTGTAAAATTACAGGTCTGAGCTGCACTTGGTCTGTGAATGATTATTCCACAGAAGAACTAGCTAAAAATATGGTATGTCTGAGAAGAGGCATGGCTTTGACTTCAACGTCAGTAACCCCGACTGTGCTTCATTTTTAGGACGGGGAAATTCAGGACCCTCACAGAGAGCGCCAAAATCTGGGAGATCTAGTTCTTTAGATGGAGACCACCATGATGGATTCCATAGGGATGAAGCTTTTGGTGGAGGCCCTGCAGGAGGCAATAACCCTTCTCGAGGAGGAAGGAGCGGAAGTAATTGGGGAAGAGGAAATAACATGAACTCTGGTCAATCAAGAAGAGGAGCATCTAGGGGCGGTGGACGAGGCCGATAGAAGAGGCTTTGACTGGGTCACACCCAGTCCTTGCTGGACAATATTTAAATAGACTGCTACTCTGGACTCATACAGTAACCCTGCATCACCACAAACCTGGATTCTTAACTGGGATAACTGAATGTGCATTAGTTCCTAACAAGGGTCTTTTCCTAGATCAGTCAACTAGCTGCAATATTGTAGCTAGCTTTCTGTTTTGTCCTCTCCACCCCTGTTCTCCTCACCTTCTTTTACCTACTTTGTTTTGTGATGAGCTGGAATTTTTTTTAAGTGTTGTGAGATATGGAGCACCTCCACAGATTTCAGTTCACCTCCAGAAAGAAACTTGTTTCTATATGTACAGTTTGTCAGAAGAGTTACGTTGTTTTTGTATGAATACAGAATGTAATTTGCGCAAAAATTAACAAAAAATCAACACGGCGTGTGATTCTTTACTCACCTATTGCTATAAAGAGGGTTGTCTTTAGGCAAACTTGTGTATCAGATGGAGCAACAGAACTACCTCCTGAAATCTCAGCCGTTTAAAATACTAATAGCCAATTCCTAGTTTTTTGGTTTATCATGTATAGAGAACTTTCATTTTCACCTGTAGCCACAGCTGTCTACAGATCACAAGTGGTGCTGATGTTAAAATTCCAAAACACAGGAAATCACCGCTGCTTGCTAGTCTACCATCCTGAAAGAGAAAAACGTGGAACACCATTTAGAAAAAGCTGTCATACACATCGTGTGAGTTATAACCTGGACTGCTAGCAAAACAAACATCATGACAGATACTGTCATTCTGCGCTTCACCTGGGCGAGTCAAATATTTTTGTTCAAAAGACCATCTGGTTATAGAAACCGAGGAAGAAAGAAGCTTAGCAGCTTGATTAATATGGATGCGTATGTTTTACAATGGCTGTAGGACACTTTGCTTAAAGATAAGGGTGTTCAGTAGCGTCTGGTGCATTCAAATGCTGAAGCGCAAACCTCAATAGTTGATCCCTTTCATCTTAACGTTTTTGAAGTATCTTTTTCTTTAGGATACTGTTTCCTAGTTTTGCTAGGGGAGGGAAATGAGGAGGAGGGGGTATTCCCATTTCCCACATTTCATAATAAAGCTGCTTACCAACCACGAGTTTCTGTTTTCCCCATAGATCATTCATATTAACCATCTCCAGTCACCAGGTTATCAAAAGGCTCCTTTAATAACTAAAGCCCCAATGAAAATTTTACTATGTAAGTACATATTCTAAAACCAGCTCTCAGGAAGGTCCTACATTAAAAGTACAGGACATAACGTATAATGAAAAAGATCACTACCAGGCCTCCCTTCCCCTGCCTTGAATTTCATGCTATAATATTCAGGATAATGTGGCAGTGTCGTTCTATAGCTGACAAGGCCACTGCGACAACATAGCAATACACTGCAGCTATTTCATCTGACTTCTCTGTCAAATTTACTGAAGACTGGCTTAAGTCCTGATGACCTATCTTAGAGAGAGATCAAAGCACTGCTGTTCTCTTGGTTCAGTCAGTCAGTCACAACTAGGGGTTTTTTTTCCTTAGTTTTTAATCTGTAGTGTATAAAATGGCATTTGAAAATTACAGTAATTAACTGATCATTGGCCTATAAAATCCTTGTCATGGGGCTCTAGAGAGACAGAACGGTCTTAAAGGAATGAACTGGGAAACAGCCGAGAGGCATCTGGTGTGACACAGTTTCTCCTTCTGGGCTGCTGGGGGGGGGGAATTGCTTTTTACATCTATCTGGAGAAGGGCTTTGGCCACTTTTGGTATTTGTCTGTGAGTCAGGATCTATCCTGAATTTTTAATAATAAATACCAATGACTTCATCATTAGCAAAGGCGAAAGCTTGCTTTTTTTTTTTTAACAGGCCCTATATATTTTTAAAGGGCTGGAAGTGACTTTTGTCTAATAGTTGAAGTACGCGATTTAGAAGATGAGCTTTAGTCTTTAATTAAACCACAGTCCTATCAAAACAAGTTAAGAGTGCACCTAATAATAGGAAACCCAGCTTTCCTCTATGTAGACTAAAGGGAGTGTGCTTGCTTTTCCTCTGATGGTTGGTTAACTCCTTGGACCACTGTGGTCCTTGGTGTTAAGTAACATTCTTCATCAAGGGGCAGCTATTTTAATTAAGTTAGCTTTTTTTAATATTCCACAATCATGGCATATGCACAAAAAGTCCTAAGAAAAATGGGTAATTAGCTAGCTTCTGTATAAAATCTTAGAAGGTGACTGGACAGCAGGAGAGACAGAAGCAGCCTCCTGGGCTGTGATACCGTGACACACTACTGGATAAAAATAGATAAAAATACTTAATGGGAATATACTTCTGTGCTCTTCAGGTCCAGTTCTTTTACCAGTGCTGCACCCAGAATGCTTATGCTCTCTACCTGCTAGTTTACAGTGCCACCTTATCTAAGATTTATTCAATCTCATGTTAGGAATAAAATTAATTTTGTATGCTATAGCTTAAAGTTGTAAAAATGAGAGAACTAGTTTAATGCTCTTCAGACAGCCTGATGTACGTTTTTAAGGAAAAAAGTGACCGTTAGTGGAATGTCTGTACTGACATTTGGTACACAAAGTTTTATTAAAGCAATCTATGTACATTTAAGTACCCCCATTTAACAATTTCAGTGTAATTCAGAGTGAGTATTAGGTGAATACGCTAAACCCTAAGTAGTAATAGCACATAAATACTGCAGCGTTTGGCTTTATTTTGTGTATGAGGCACATATACTCGGTGAGATACTGACTTAGGCTCTGAGTGGGTCAGGCCTGGGAGTCCCATTTCTCTGCAGAAGTCAGCCCAAACTGAAGTACCAAGCTCTCAGCAGGGACCCTCGGCCTGCATTCAGCACCTTCCTAAGGTTGCTTAGTTTCTGCACTGAAACAGAGCTGTGTGAGCTGAAACAGGCTCCAATTACTAGCAAATCTATTTTTGAAGGTCATGCTGTGACAATTAAGCAATTCCTGCCCAAGCTGAAAGAGCAAAATATATATATATAAAAAAAATAAAGTCTGAAGAGCTGAAGCTACCCTTTTAAAGCCCAAGTACTTGCTCCCTTACAGCAGCTGTAATGCAGCAATACCTGCAAAGGCCAAGGCTCTTAACTAAGATTCGCACCTTTCACCCTATCCTCATCATGCAAGAAGACTACCCTTACGCTTACGGGTAGTCCTTGTGACCCACAGCCCCAGGAACGTTTGTTTCACTTACTGGATAGTATTTTAAAGATGGTGTTTAGAGAGAAACGCAGTTCAGTGGCACATCATATTCATATTCACCACTGGTCGGAGGTGGCCGATGACTGCGCTATACGGCGACTACTGTAGGTGTTCAGAGTTTAGGGGTCGGCACAAAAATGAGTCAATAGCAGTTAACTATTTTTGATCAGGTTTTGCTGAATTGTCTCTGTGTTTCAACGTCGGTCAGCCCCGCACACCTCAGCTGTAAGACACTTGCTCTCCACGTAGCGGGCAAGTCAACAATTACATTTCATCGGCTCCGTAAGCTCACTCACGTTTTGAAGTAGGCTGCAGCAGCCACATGGTCCTATACAGGAGGTAGGGAAGTGGGACGCGGGATGCTGCCAGCTCCCACCCGGAGCCGGAGAGACTCCAGGCCACGGCTAGCGAGCTGACTTTGCGATAAGGCAAACCCAGGGCCGGCTCCGCAGGCTGGCACCACCACCGCTACACCTGAACGCGGCCAAACGGGTTCAGAGTCTCTGCTGCCGCTCCCGGGTGCCAGCCGCTGCTTTTCTTGCTCGGGAACTGGCGAAGAAAGCCCAGCAGGAACGCCGCGGAGATGAAGAGAAGCGGCGTGCGACGGCGCCATCCTCGCGCCCTCCTCAGAGCGGTGTCTTCGCGCCCCGCGCGTCGGCCGGCGCCAGCGTCAGTCTCTCGGTCCCTCTGCCCGAGCCCCGCCGCGGCCTCACACCGGCAGCGCTTTCCCGCGGCGGCGCAGCGCGGCGCCCAGGAGGCCGCCGAGGCGGCGCAGGCCGGCGGCGCCCCCGGGCAGCGCG
>VZSC01014902.1:206858-268388 GCA_013398225.1 Steatornis caripensis
TTTTTTTTTTTTTTTTTTTTTTTTTTTTTTTTTTTTTACACCTCTGGCTTCTACAAATAGCAAATTGCTGTTGCTGCTAGGCTGAGGAGAGATGAGGAACCATAAAGATTTTTTTCCATATTGTGACCATAAGTTGCATTTGTCTATTTTTCTTAATTTTGGTTATCCTTGTGTACTAAATAAGAACAAAAAGTCTTTCTTTCATTGAGAGGCTGGGGGCTGCATGGCCAAAGAAGATATGCTGAGAGAAACACTATTCATTTCTTATTTAGCCAGCTGAAAAAATACTTAAATAGGGAATGAACTGAAAATTCAATGCAAGCAGGAGAAATGCTGAGAATGTTAAGCCAGGCACATAGTTTTATCAAATGCACAACAAATCATACATTGAACAAATGGGACTTTTTTTTTCTCCAACGTTTTATGACAAGTTTAATAATAACCTTAAGTTAAATCATTTTGGGAAAGTTGTCCAGATAAAAGTCAATTGCCACAAAGAGATTTTTGAAGAACGATAAGGGTACTTGAGGGCTGTTTTTCAACTGAAGTCCACAAACTGATGCCCTTCCTCTTTCTTTTTTCTTTATATTAGTCATTATCTGTGAAATGAATCATGAAGTCTGGTGTTGTCTGGCCAAATATTTTTTTTGTCTTTGTTAATGTGGAGGATTTTTAAAGCCACACATCCTCAACGATGCTGTGAGGATGAGAAGAAGCCCTTCTCCTGGAGTGCTCTCATTTTTATCTTAGATACACACAAGTGGTGACAGCTTTCTAGGTTTTTGACTTTTCACTATCCTAGGCATCTGTGTGTGTATACATACTAGAAATGACTATGTAAATGTTACTATATTGTGGTATCTTCTGTATACACTGGTTTCTACTGGTAGACGAGAAGGAACGGAGAATACCTTTGTAGGATTCCCTACGATAGGTACGGTGCCTGTTGGCTGAGGTTTGGACAATGCCCTGAACTCTTGGGTCTTGAAATGTTGTCTTCCTTTCTTTTTGCAGTATCTGTAAGGTTTTTGGTCATCTCTGTATTCAAGTAATTTTTCGTTCAGCATTGTGATGGAGCTCCAGAGAATTCTCGTTGACACTAAAACAGCTTTTCTGAGAGAAGCGCTCTCCCTTGATCTGCAGTTCCTTTCTTGGACCTGATTTTGTTCCTCTATTCTCCTGGTTGTCTAGTTGTCTGATTCGTTTTGTCTTGCATCCATGTTTAAGATACTGAATTTTACTAATGCGAAGGCTGGAGCTTCTGTTCTATTCTCTTAGCAGTGCAAGTGTTAGATTTGGGGTTTTTTTCTTCGACTTGTTACCAGTGCTAGATCCCAGTGGACAACTGTTTAAAAAAACTGGTAACAGTATAGAAGCTGTAGCATTTTAGCCAGCTTTCTCGGTGTTTGAGTTCAACTCTTTTTTTTTTAATATTTTTATTTTTATTTCTGTAGTAATACAGGCCTAATTTCCTGAATCTGTATGAGAATATGTTATAAAAATGCTAGCCCAAATTTATATGAAACCACTGTTTTTGGAAGATAGATCCATATTGACTTAGTGATAAAACAAGGTACGATGCTTTCAAATCATTCTATAGCACCTGTGCCAGTGGCACAGGACCGATCTCCCAATTCCATTTCCTATAAAGGAGGAATTTTTCATTCTTTTTTTTTCAGTTTGAGAGCAATGCTGATACTTTACAGTGAATGCTTCTGAGAAGTCAAAGCATGAGAAACCCAAACCTAATTATGATGGTAAACAACTTAATTTCTGTAAATTAGGTACTTTGACAAAGATAATGTATTAAAGATACAGCACATAATGGTGAAAAATTGGAAAAAGCATTGTTTGAGCACTGGTCATTTGTGGGTTTGCACAGGATGGGATAACTTCAGGATGTGGACTTGGTCGTGCTTTAATAGCCTTTCCTGTCTTTGTGTCACTAGCTTATTGTTAAAACAGAGGAAGATGCTGTATTTTACCAAATTGCAAAAAATCAGCAAACAGAATACAAGAAGCACTCCATATTGGGGACTGTCCTTTGTGGGAAAGATTCCGATCTAAGTACCTTATGATGCACACAGCAAGTCAAACTTTCGTGGTCGCTCTTGGCACTACTATTGAAAGGATGGTTTTTGTGTTGCTCTTCCTCTCCCCATGCTGCTGGCAGAAGTGTTTTTGCAGCAGTGTAGTAAACTGAATCATAAAACTGCTCTGAAGTAGAACTGTCGTCCCTACCCTTTCCAGCCTTGGTTAATTTTAACCTTGAGCTCGCTGAATAAATTCTTGTTTGCACAAGGAAGAGGGCACACAGGAGAGTGTAGTTGAGGGACATTAAGAAACTATGGCATACATGAAAGTAGAACTTTAAAAAAAGTAAAACTTTAAAACAAATTCTGTTGTTAAAACAGTGTTGGAATATCTCGAACAAGATTCCATAGCTAGGAGTTGGACCTTTTGCGTCATCGTGCATCAGCTGAATGGTAAATAAACTCTTTTTCAAAAGTTGTTACACTGATGTTGGCATGAAGCTTTCTTAATTGTTGCCATTGGCTAGCTCCAGTTGTGGAATTCAGGCATCAAATTCTTCAAGAGGGAAAAAATACTTGATGGGAAGATTGTATTCTCAGGTCCTGGTACACATTTGCATGATGTAACTGAAAGAGTGGCGACTGAAAACTAAGCCGATCAGGTCTCTCGGCTTTGCTGCAAACAGTGATGTTTTTGTGTTGACCTGTTCCTTTGGTACTCTGGCAGGATAAAAATGTTTCTTTAACATTTGATCTCTAGTTTATAAAATTACAGGATATCCTACTTGTCCATAATTCCGGTCCTTGTCTGTTTTTTAAAGCTCCTTCATACTGCAATAAGGAAACAAGTCATAACAAATTTCTGCTAAATCAGTACTCCGTTCTTGAAATTACTGCCAGCTCCCTTGGTCTTTGCCACCTTTGGAACTGCAGTGGCAGAAAGAAAGTGTATTTTCACAGAGCGGTAACTCCAGGTCACAGCATGGCATGTTTGTACAGGCTGCAGGTGTGATACGTCTGGCTCAGTTCAGCCAGCTGAAGCACAGGGCTGGTTTTGTTGCCGCCGGAGTATGAGGCTGCTGCCTGCGCTGCTGCCCACTTGTTCTAGTTGCGCTCAGAGCACAAAGCCCTGGAATACAAACAGTGGCGTGTTTTTGTAGGGGTGTCTCTGACCAGAGGAAAGAGAATCTTCTGCTACCGGAACACGCTTATTGAATTACTGTTCTCTATGAGGAGGTGTGGAAAGTAGCATGTCAGGTTGTAGAATAACACTAACGATGGAAATTCAGTTCAAAGCAGCTTTGAATATAAAAAGAAAGAAAAACAAACCTTTTAAACCGAGCTATCTTTCATTTTATGTATACATTTCGTACTTCAAGAAAACTACTACACAGACATTTCAGAGATTTTTAACATGCTGGAAATTTTTTACACTCCCACCTATAGAACTTCTGACTTTTCAGTCATAGAATTCAGAAGGTGCCAAGAAGGCGTAAAATAGTTTTTCTATATCTAAAAGTGTAAGAATATTGAATTTTTATGTTATTGCATAGTCTGGTGGTTAAAAGAAAAATTGCATTGCAACAAGAAACTGAGACTCTTTCCTTACATTTTTTCCATCCCTGTTCGGACATGTGATACACGATTTCAAAACTGCATTCTGTGAGTATATAGACGACTTAGATTATCATGATGGCAAGCACGAAGTTTTGTGAAGGAGGTTAGTCGTTCCGCATTTTAGGGAGGTAGAGGAAACGTCCTTTACGCTATTTGCAAGTGTGGCTTTGGGGTTTTTTTAGCCTCAGTTTCTGAGGAAATGAAGCTGATGTATTTGCCAAGCCAGCCAGAGAGACTTCTCTCTTCCCATACCTTTTTTACACTTTGACAATTTCAGCTGATTTGTCAGGAAGACAGAGGCAGTGAATGCAATTATTTTCCAATGAATCTTGCGCACGTAAGCTGCTGGGTAGAGGGTGGAAACGCCCTGTTAATTCCCACAGTGGAGGGGAGACTACAGTGGGTTATCTTATTATACATCAGAAAATCCTCGGAGGTGCACATCCTGAGACCAGAAATCCCAGGAAGTCAGGATCAGTGTGTTTGCTGCTCTCCAAACTACTGGTTTATTTAGAAGTGTGGCTATTTGGTACGAGTTAGTAGCAGGATGACGTAATGGGGTGAAAGACTGGTGAAGCAGCCAAAAGTGCGCAATAGGTACTTCTGCTACATGACCTCATTCTGCCACGTGTGGGTTGCAAGAACATTATTTCTAACTGATGTCAGTGCTGAAAATTGACTCACTGGTTTTTGTTTGTTTGTTTTTTTCATGTAAAAGGGAGTTTAAAGCAGTGGGAATGCTGTGTTCATAGATGTTGGGGAAAATTGGATGATATGATTATACTCATGTGATTGGCTGTGACGTTGCTCATGTTCTTACTCTTGTCTTTATTACAGTAATATGTCTGATGCTCTTGCAAATGCAGTATGTGAACGCTGCCAGACTCGATTTGATCCTGCAGAGAGGATCGTGAACAGCAATGGGGAGCTCTATCACGAAAACTGCTTTGTCTGTGCTCAGTGTTTTCGTCAGTTCCCAGATGGACTTTTTTATGAGGTGAGGTCTCGTACTGTGTGTGAGAGAAGAGAAATAGCTCCGTTAAAACGTGAGGGGTTAGGTGAAAATTCTGGCAGAAATACGAATTTCCATCTTTCTTGCATGTTTGGTTTCTTAGCCCTAAACCTTGTTTTCTGTGTTTTTGAGGGGCTTCTGGCTTAATTTCCTTTTTTTTCTTCTCACATACTCCTGGCTATACACCAGTAACAACAAAAACTGTGTGCTTGCTCTTTGGATAAGAGGCATTTCAGAAAGAAAATAGAAAATGTTTCTTAATATTTCATTAGACATGAGTGAATTTTTGTCTTTATTTTTAGACATTTTGTACTGAACTTTTCCAATTGGGCAACTGAAAGTGGTGAACCTATTTAAAAATGAGGTTGAAATATTTTTACAGAATGTGTGCGAGCATATTTTGAATAACATTATTTTAAGCATGCTGCATTGTTAATTTGCTGAGAGTTTTAGCCTCTTGTAGGAGGAGTAGTTCTGAATTACATGAGTAAAAAGAGCTAATGCAAAAGTGAAATTAAAGCCAACTATAGGAAAAGGGTTTTGAACACTTCAAGGTTTTTACTGTCTTGTAGCAGCATTGCTATTAATTTAACTGTTTGCTACACAAGTTCACCATGAGGCTGAAGCCATGTCTGGATATTTCTTTACGAAAAATCCTTAGGAGTTTAAAAACAGATGACGGAGGGCTAGAGCTGGAATGCTTGGCTGCCCTTGACTAATTGGTCATTTCAATGGAAAATCATGCTGAATTATCAAGATGTAAGTGTAGTTCAGTTATTCACAAGGGCTGCTTCTCTCTTCTTTTGTTCACAGTTTGAAGGTCGGAAGTACTGTGAGCATGACTTTCAGATGCTGTTTGCTCCGTGCTGTGGGGAATGTGGTAAGATGTGGTGCACGTCAACGCTGTGGGACAGCAGTTAGAGGGCTCTGCAACCCTCCAACTGTTGCAATGACATCCAGCCCTGGGCTGGGATTGTTCAGGTCATTTTTAAGGAGCAAGAGCTCTGGAGGGGATACAAAGCATGTTAGCAGCAGTGATCTGGGGTATCCTGGTTGTGGGAGTAATTGTGGTTTTTTCAAAGTTAGACTGTAATAGTTCTTGTGGAATTGAAGTGGAAGGATTATGAAGGGCAGTGGACTTTTCATAAGACTTTTTTCTGCACGCATCTCAAGGTGTTGCTTTCCTTTTGCAGGCGAGTTCATTATTGGGCGTGTTATCAAGGCAATGAACAATAACTGGCACCCAGAATGTTTCCGCTGCGAGCTCTGCGATGTAGCACTTGCTGACCTGGGTTTTGTGAAGAATGCTGGCAGGTAAGATAGAGCAGGAGCTCTGAAAGTTTTATCAGTATGTTACTGATACGCTAATGAGGTGTTGAGAGTGGTCAGTTAGTTGTTCACTGAGAGGTAAAGCTTGAAAAGATGCAGAAGAAGCTTTAAGGAATAGCCTGTTGGGAAATGGAATAAAGAACAGTCTTCATCCAGTGAAACATGTAGAAAGCGGAAACTCAAATTTGAGTAGCTAGTGGATGGGTTCTGGAAAAGAAAGGGGTTTCAGGCAAAAGGCTGAATAGCAGGTGAGAAGAAGGGATTATGTGATCCTGGTAAGGCTATTTATCAGGTAAACTGGCTGAGCAGGAAATGAAGATATAGCAAAAGGCCAAGAGAATAACACGAGGGTTACAGCAAAGCCTGTTCAGCATGTGAATCCCTTGGTCTTCAGAAATAATTCATTTAATATGGAGAAACATAAAAATGAGTCCTAAAGGTCGATTGATGCATTTAATTAAGAAGTAAGAAATAAAAACGTAAAAGGGAACTTGTACAAAAGCATGCCATGGTAAGAAAATAAAACAATCCAGCAGTTAGCAGACAGTATTGCAGAATTCATAGTTATTTTCAGGCTTTCATATGTTTTGAGCCAAGCCTAGCAGTTCACATTCTCACTAAACAAATGGTGAAGAAGTGAAGGAAAGGTTATATTCTTGTACCCTGTCCAGCAGGGAGTCCTCTCAACTCTCTCTTCTCTTCCATCCTGCAAGCAACTTCTGTGCCTTAGTTTTTGGAGTTTGGCATAACTGATTTTCCTTTGACACCTAAGCTTGTTAGAATGGGCTGTTGTGATAGTACCTAGGGTGTTTTGGGAAAGCAGTCAGGATTGAAGCAGTTCAGGTAAGATAAAGTATGTTTGATTTCATAATTTGTGGACCAAATCTAAAATGGTAAGGAGCTCATTCCCAAAAGCATAGAAAAAGGATATGCGTGTGTATGTATCGGTACATTAAAAAATACAATTCACCTGTCACATGATTTCCTATAATATTTATCTCCATAACGTAGAAGCAGTCTTCTAGTAAATATTGTTGGAAAATCTTGGGTTCTTTTTCTTGCTTCTCATTGTACCTGGTCTTCCCTAGTCTGCCTGTCATTTCTAGACATATTCCACTGGATGCAATTTGTATCAGTGAGGATTGTTAAGGTAATTGCTGCTTTATCTGTAGTGAAGGAATAGTCTTGCTAGATAAGTCATGAAAAATAATTACTAAACACCTCAAAGACAGGAAACTCTTCTGGACAAGGTAGACTTCACTTCTTCATGTCCTTACTTTTCTTCACTTTTGTCATTTGGGTTCATATTTTTATTATTCAGTATGTAGTAAAGATAAATGCTGTATTCCTGAACAGCCCTTTTCCATTCTTTAGTATGAGGGTTATCAGGATATCTGTTTTTAGGGAACTATGTAAAAGAGGCAGTGTAGTGAATGTTGTCCAACCTCTGTCTGCAACTTTGAGACAATAGCAGAGGGCCGATAGAAAAGAATGATCGGAAGAAGTAAAAAAATTGTAAGTTCTATCCTAATTCCAGTCCAGGTTGGGTGCATTGCAGCATTTTGGACTTTTTTTTCTTGCCACCATTTAGTACCAATTTTCTGTCTACTGTGTATAAACGCTTTGAATTTGGAGACTTCAACAAGATGTGCAAGCATGCTGTCGTTTGATCAGACAGGTCTATCTCAGGAGTGGGTCTCTACTGCTGGCACAATATGAAATTTTAAAGTAGGCTGTATGCATTGTGCAGAGGAAAAGTCATTACTGAATGCATTGAGAATTAAGTTCTGGTTTTTGCTTTTGGGTTTTTTTGGTTTTCTAAAGTCCATTTAATATCCTGTTTGCTCCCTTCGCTATTCCTAAGCATTTAGCCCTCAGTTTCACGTCTTGGAAATCAGTAGAACTGTACTTCTGTTTGCAGTTTCAATAAGACAAAAACATGTGATCTCTGTTGTCAGAGAGGTTCTTGCTAATTGCAGTCCCATGAAAACAGAACATCCCTCCTCAGGATGAGTTTGACTCTGGGTGAACTATCTCGCTGTGTGTTTGCGCTCTCGGATGATTTTGGTGGAATAGAATGTTCTTAAGTCGAAGCAGTGACAGGAGTCGTGTTCACAGCTCAGATTTAGCACTTAGTGAGCTTTCATTTGTCTTACCCTCATATGTTTGAGGCAACATTACGGTCTTTTTAACACAAAACAGATTGCACAAAGCCTCACGGAATTTCTCAGCTACAAAAAAATACATGACTGGGTCAAAGGCACCATTCAGACTCGTGAGGCAGGAAGTGATGCGGTTACTGAGGGCTAGAATACGCTGTGTTTCACAGGAAGTTTTGGTCCCATTGTAATGGAGAATATAAATGTAGCGATTGACATGATAGGGTACAAAGCAAATCAGAAAGATCATCAGAACCATGATGATCATTTTGATAGCTTTTTCCTTCAGGTGTTTCTCAACTCTGTTCCCACTCTTCAGGCTTCGGATGATTAGTAAGTAGCAAGTCACTGTAGTAACAAATGGGAAGGTGAATGCCACTGCTAAGGACACGAGGGCATGACGTGATGCCTTTTCTCTGTAGAGCTGCAGGCAAACGGTTGTGTTTTTCGTCTCGACTGTCTGCACACTGAGCAGCAGAGGTGCCATTGCAACCCCTACTATAACCCATAGAAAGGCACATGCCAGGTGGGCATAAAGGGACCTGCGGAGCTTCATGGACTTCACAGGGTGCACAATGGCTAGGAAACGATCAACGCTGATGCACATGAGGAAGTAGATACTGGCATACATGTTGAGGTAAAAAAGGAAGCCAGTGAGTCTGCATGGGATCTCACCAAATGGCCAGTGATTACCAGAAAAATGGTACACCAGCCGGGTGGGAAGTACCAGCACAAAGGACAGGTCAGCCACAGCAAGATGCATCAGGAAAATGTTGGCAGGTGTGCCTGACTTTTGGTCCCGGACGAAGAGCCAGAGAGCCAGAGCATTGCCAACAAGAGCCAGGATGAAGTCCATGAAGTAGAAGGTGGCAAAAAGGATGTTCTCAAGGTGTGTCTCTTTGCCACATTGCTCTGATGTTTCCAAAGAGAAATTTGATTGATTTGAGCAATTGAAGAGTAGCCTTGAGGGATCTGCTGGGCCAGTCATTTTTCACCACAGTTTTGAAGAAAAAAAACCCCAAACCTGAAAGAATTGAGATATATTACAAAAGAGCCTGGTTTTGTGAAGCAAAAAAAAAACCAACCCCAAACCCAAAAAAGCACACATAGAAATCAGTGATGTCTCCCGTTTGCTAATACTGATATTTAACACTTCAAGTCAGTCTGAGTTTAAACCCTTTTGTTAAAATTCTGAATACCTCCTGCTCGGCTGGGTTTTCCAGATCATTCATTCCTGTTGCAGGAACCACTGTAAAGAGCTAGTGAGCCGATTATGAGCTTGTCTCCAACCTGTGCTGAGATCAGAGTAGTGAAATGCGTATGTGTCTGGTTAATGGAAGAGTGGAAGTGGCTTCTGTATGTCTAGCTAGGAAGTATTTGCTGTGTTTAATTTGAAAGCCTGATTCAGGACTGAAGAGGTCCTAATGAGTCAGCTCCTCTCAGCACAGGTATCTGTTGTGAAGTGACCTAGCTTAGACTATCTGTCTGCTTCCTAGAAGAGGTGGAGGACGGGTCAGGTATTGCTGTTATTAAAAAAAAAAAAGCAGGTTTCCTGACAATCTTTGAGAATTATTTCATCTAAAGTCCTGTATTTAAGGCAAATGCATCTAGTTCCAATAGAGGAGGAAACTTTTCAGATGGGCGGAGGCATCTCATTTGAACAGCAAAAAGCAATGAAATTACTCAGAAAAGATTATTAGTAATGCCCGTGCTGTCTTACTTGTCAAAGTGTCATCCTTCCCTGCAGCTTTCTTCTCCCAGCATAACTCTCTCTCTTCCTCCCTTAAAAGCCTGAACTCCACTGTAGCTTATCCATGGCCTTTTCCAAGTAGCAGCTTAGTAAAACTGAGCTTAGCTTTGCCTGTGTCTCTGTTGTCTGCAGGGTGCTGAACAGCTTCAACAAAAAATGGTAAGATTTTCTGGGCACCTTTCTGTGGCTTTTTATGCACATCTCATTTGTGGGTATAGGTGATGGGGAAATGCAGGCAGGCAGAGTTGTCAGCATTGCCTCTGCTTTTTGGATTCCTCAGAGGTGTGGCAGTATGTGCAGCACTACGTCCGTTGTGCTCATCATTGCATTTTGTACTGCTTGGCCATTTCTCCATAATATTTAATACATCTTTAAATACATCCATTTTCTTCTAAAAATTAATTTTAAGATGGTTGCTGACATTTTTAGACAAAATTTTTAGTCTCGGGCAGAAGCTATGCTGTATGTTGTAGTCTTACATCATTAGACAGTTGATCCAAGGCATTACGCAATACATCCAGCTTCCCAACAGAACTGATTATTCAGACGTCTAAAAATATTGGTGGCTAGTTGAGAAACTGAAATGGGATTGAGAGCAGACCAATATATTGGAAAATATAAACAAAATTCCAAGGTAATTACCATCTTTTGTTTAGCTGCTGTCACTTCCAGGTGGACAGAAAACTACAATAGCTAGAGATTAAGATGCTGGACCACTTCTGCTTAGTTCACAGTTGAAGAGATGAAAGTCAACAGAAGAGAGACCGAAGGAAATTCAGAAACTGGAATTTCTTCGTATGGCCACATAGGGGCCTTCTTACTCCATCCACTGCCTAGGTACCCTGGGTGTTTATCATACAAAAAAGACGCAAACCTAGAGTGTGTGGGTACTCACTGCCTACTGCCAGCTGCATGCTTCTTTGTAGTCCTAGAGACGGCAACAAATTTTTATCTTGGAATTACTAGAAGTGCATCTGCAAGGAAGACTGTACAGCCCTTTTTTCCAAAGGCCATTTTTTGTGTAAAAATACATGTGAAATCTTGTTTTCATGTACAAAAGAAAAATTCCTGGTTGCCATTTTCTGTGTGAATTTCGTGGGTTTGCAGAGGAGCCTGCAGTTTTTGTTTCTAGTGTTTATTTGTCCCTTACAAAGTAAAACCCGCAAGTATTTTTGAACACAAGATTTTGAAGTTAGTACATGGTAGTAAAGTTGAATGCTCAAATACTTGTTCTTCCCGGGTGGAATTAGTTTAAGTAAGTATTTTTCTATTGCGTATCAAAGGAGAAATACAATGAGACTGTGCCTTTTCACTGGCTATTGATTTACAGTGGTACCTATCACCTGATGTTCTGGCTATGTAGCCTTTTTTTGTGTCAGGTGCCTTGTTTATGTATGCTTTTTGTCTGCGAAAAGTGTAATCAGGTGATCTTCATATGCACACCTGTCAGTGATCAGGTCATCTGATGGCTAAGCATTACTCTATACGTGGTGTGACACCCCTGAGAAAGCAGTAAATGCTGGCTCAGACCAACTGAAAAGGCAGAAGCAAGGGTTGTCTAATGGAACAGACAGGGATGTCTCTTGTCTTAATGATAATAATTTAAATCAGTTCAGGAAGTGAAGCAGTAAGCAGACTTTTTCACTGTTTACAAGCTAAATACTAGAGGTTTAGCAGCATGATACATTGAACTGATTCTGTTTGAGCTGATTTCCTAAGGAGGATCTTTTGAGATTCAGATTCAGCTGAGTGTCAGTGCCAGACTTGCAATAGCCAAGACTTAAAAGTCAAGAGTTTTGTCCTCACTGATGGCAGCATTGAGTCTGCCATTGATTTCTGTCTGGAAACACTTTCACTGCAAAATACTGTGGGGTGGAATGGAAAGGAGAAGAGCTATCTAGAAGCGCAGTATGGCAGTGTCAGGAAGGGACAGGCTTAGAATTAATGATAAAATTGAAATAGATTCAGTCTTTTCTAGTGAGTGTCTTCATAGGAGAGCTGCTGTTACTTTTTTAGAACAAGGTGAAAGGAGGTATTTGTCATTGCCTGGTCAGGAATCATAGAAAAGGAAAGTTGGCCTCTTTCTAGTTTTGCTTTGGTTTTAAATTAGAAGGGAATTTTAATCAAGGGTGTTTTTTTTTTTTTTTAACAATTCTGTTTGTTGACATGAAAATTGTGTAGCACTTTAGTAGGTTAGTGTTCTGGTTTGAGCTAGGACAGAACCAATTTTCTTTTTAGTAATTTTACTAAAGCTGACACGTCACTAGAATTAATTGTTGAGCTTCTTTTTAGAATTGCTGTGTTCTCAACAAAGTGCCACAACTTTACAGAAGTGAGTTCTTTGACGGTGTGTTCTGTAGAGAGTGTGGGAAGCCCATTGCTGTTATTTACAGTTCCACTTCTATTTTGCCTGGTTTTCTCCTATAAATTTAAAATAAATGTGTTTCATTTCTAGTATTTTCTTTCTCTTTGGTTTGTTATGCTTACAAAAAGGCACTCAAAGACCTAGAAACCCTGTTGTACTCGTCTGTATGAATGCTAAGAGCGAATTAGAAACCTTCCCAAATGACCTAGAATGGAGTTTGTGCTAAGCTATATGTTGCAAGAGGCTTTGACTCCATAGACAGAAAACTCCTTTAGGAGTCTGGCACATTGTCCAATAATTTCCGCTTGGTTTGCACTCTTGGTGTTGTGCGAATGTTTAGTGATTTACGTATTGCTAAACAGAATACTGTTCTGGAATGAGCCATTATCCCAGGCCTCCCAGGGCTGAGCTGTAATGGGGATGGCACTGCTCATTTGAAATGCGTGCACACTGGCCATATTTCATGCCCTGTTTCTCTTCTGCTCAGAAACAAGCAAGGTAACAGTCCACAATGCTGCCAGCATAGACACAACCTGATTACCGTTTCCACAGATGCTCTATCTGTCATTAATGAAACAATTAATAAGCAGAAGAAATACTTAGCTTGTTGTAAGTTAGTGACCTGGTTAGTTTGGAGCTTTTGTTATAATACCTACTGCAGAGAAATTTGAACTATATGTTAGGGTTTGTAGTGGATATCAGAAATTGCTGTTCTTGCTCTCAGCTGGAGCAGTTTCTGGTTTGGGATTATGCTAGTTCATGGGTGGTTTTATGATTATAGTTGTACTGTCTTATCAAATGGGAGTGTCTCCCGTCTTTCACTGGAAGTACTCTTCATTAGAAGTAGTCCGCTACTGACTGAAATTATTGTCCTGAAAATCACTCCCTGCTGAGTCTCCCATCCTTCAGATGAAATGCTTGTTTCTTGTGAGCATTAAAGCAGTGTCGGAAAGCGCTGGACATACTGTACAACTGTCTGTTTTCCTGGCACAAATGGAGGTACATTAGGTACAGAAGTCTGAACACTCTTATGTTTTGGAGGAGTGATGTAAAGAAGAGTGAGCAAATTATTCTTTGAAGTTCAAAAAATGCTGCCTGTTCTTAGTTTCAAACATTCCGTCATATTCATTTGCCTCTGTGCGTCTGTCTTTCCACTTCACTGATGCTAGCTAAAACTAATGCTTTTAGGAAAACTCCATTATTCTGCTAACAGAAGTTTGTCTCTTACCTCTTTACAGTGCAGTCCTATGGGTGGAGTATAGGGTCCTTTTGGGGAAAATCACAAGGAGTTCCTTCTGATGACAGCGAACCAAATAGAAGCAGCAATGGTGAAAACAACAAGATGATCCAAAAAGAGCACGCAGTTGCAGAGTTGGTGAGGGTGGAGAGGAGAGCCCCACTATATAATGTCCTTCTAGCTCTGATAGCGCGTTATCAGCTCAGTCACACAACAGAGCAGGGGAGAGGACACCCCAGCACTGAAGAGCAGTCTTCATCCCAGCTGAGCTCTTGGCGCTGGGGTTGCTGCTGCTCTTATAGATATGCATATACTGTATGAATATTCCAGTGTTCATGGTGCTTACTAAAGGCTGCTACTGAACTCCCAGCTGTGAACACAGACTTCTTGGAGTCCCCTGATTATTTTAGGAGGGTGGAGAGAAGCATTGTTTGGGGGAAGTCTGGTATTAATAGACACAACAGGACATTTCAGAATGGGATAATTCCATAATGGTGGGAATGGGGAGGGGGAAAGCGAGAGGGACAGCTGCTATGGTAACAGCTTAGCCTGTCCAACACTTCCCTTTGCTCACAATAGAGGAGGGTATATGGGACGGCGGAGGGGGTTTGTGAGTGGGGAGGGGTTGATAATGGTTTATCAGTGCAAATGGCTGAAGGCATCTTATTCAGCTGAATGAGAGGGGTCTCTTTCAGGACGCTTGCTTCAGGGTCCCTATGTCCTGCCCCGTATAATTACTCTACATTTGACGGTGCTGAATAAAATTGATGCCTTTATGCTGAGATGAGCACAGCTGCATGTTTCCTTATAATGGGGTGCTGTCTGCTTTTTCTGGACTCTGTCTGGGCAGGCAGTAGTTCCAGCCCTGGAGAGAGACACTTGCTGACAGAAGGCTTCAGATTTGGAGAGAATAGTAATGATACTTGGCACTTAGACAGGCGCCTGCCAACTGAGGGTCATAAATGTTTGAGGTCTCACAACAACATCTGTGTTGTATTCTATCCCCATTTTACAGATCTAAGGGTAAGTGATTCATCACAACAGAATTTTGGAAGGGGCTCTGCAAAGAACCCCCTGCTTCAGCCATAAATCTACCCTTTCCATTTGAACTTTTCTTTTTGTCTGGTGTCTTTTGAGAATGACCTGTAAATCTCAGCGAGTGTTTCACATAGTGATATAGTGAAAGGAATTAAGCAGGCTTGTCTGTTTGTGACAAAGAAACCCACAGAAGTCATTGCTCTCTCATTTTCATTTTATCATAAATTCTTCCCAGCCTGCAGCATTGCAGCTACAGGGGCAGGTAATAGGCAAGCAAAGTGAACACCTTCTCCTCAGAGCTCCTAAATATTGCGATAAAACTAGTGGATTCCATCGGCCTTTATAGTTTTTTATGCCTTTGCCCAGGCTTTTCTATCAAAAATTTGGCTTATCTACCTGTTCGGGACCATACTTGTAATCTGTTCTCGATCGTGTGGTGGGAACACAGTTACATTTACCACATAAAATTGCATAGGTCTTTATTTTCTTTAACTTAGGGCTAAAAGGAATTTGCACACAGAAGAGCTAGTATTCAATGGTCTCTTGTTTGTCCTAACTGTTGAAGACTAAGGAATCCAGCCATGGTAAAGGCATTCGAGCAATGTGCTGTGGTTTAATATTTTTTATTCTCTCTCCTCGACTCCTTCCCAGTGCTGTAATTTCTCTGTTATGGCTGGATCCCATAATTAATGACAGAGAGAGGGTGTTGCCACCTTTCCTCTCGCCCACCTCTCAAAAAGGATCTCGAAGAACTGTAAAGGATACCTAGAAGAATGATGGGGTGATATCCTTAGTTGGATGCAGATTAGTGAGTGTTGGAGGAGTATTCTAAGGAAATGCAATTCTATGACTACTCACTCTATCTACATATTCTTTCTGTGCAACTGGTGTGAAAGACAGGATACAAAACTAAATTATGTTTAGTCTGACCTCAGAAGACACTTCTGTAACATGAAGTACGTTCTACAGCATGCACCGTATGTTGTTTTAGGAGAAAGGATTTCTTAATACTTTATTTTCTTTACTTTATTCAACCAGGCATCTGTGCAGACCATGCCATAACCGTGAAAAAGCTAAGGGACTGGGCAAGTACATCTGCCAGAAGTGCCACTTGATAATTGATGAGCAGCCTCTGATGTTTAGGAATGATTCCTACCATCCGGATCACTTCAACTGCACCCACTGTGGGTATGTTCTCATATTCTAAACTCTTGACAAAAACCGAGAGAGATAAACAGTACAGTCAGCAGTGCTGTCCTTTCCAAGGCCTAAACTTTGCTGCCTTCATGTTGTTGAACAAACAGAAATTGTGTGAGGAGAAATTGAAAGAAATTTGGAAAGCCTACAGGAACTTTAGTTTTATTTTGCCATTCAATTTTTTTTTTTTATCCTAAACTTGAATGACACTATTTTATACTGAAAATGAAAATAGTTGCTTGGTATGAACTTGCGTGAAAGGCTGCGTGCGGATTACAGTCATAGCATTGTCCAAAGATAGCTGTTGCCAGGCTATTCAAAATAGTTTAACTTTGCATTCCTGGATAGAAAAAAAAGATGACTTGGTGAGCTGTGTCGGTTTTCTGGCACAGTCCATGACCGTGCTGTTACCTGTCTGACCTTAATTACTTGCCATGAAGGCAGTATAATTGGAGCACAGTACTGCCCTGGAGTGGCTAACAATGCTGAATGCTACTAGGATGGTCCTTGTACCTGAGCTATCCCATTCAACGATAGCTTGAGTCTTTGCATGACACTGCATTGTTCCCTGTAAGTGCATCTCACATTTCTGCCAGAGTATCTAGCTGAAGACATGTTCTCTTGTCTGGCAAACGGAGAAAGCAATTTTAGAAAGGTGAGTTGACCATAACTGTAGTTCACTAGCTTAATTTAATGACTCTACATTTGTAGCGTGAATGTTGCCAAAGTATGTTAACTTTCAAGTTTAGTCTTCCAGAACTTCATTTCGGGCATTAAGGAGCTTCACTTGGTGTTTTTACTTCAGGGACGTGTTTGTGTTTTCAGGAAGGAGCTGACTGCTGAGGCCCGGGAGCTGAAGGGAGAACTGTATTGCCTGCCCTGCCATGACAAGATGGGAATCCCCATCTGTGGAGCCTGTCGCAGGCCCATTGAGGGACGAGTGGTCAATGCTCTGGGAAAGCAGTGGCATGTTGAGGTGAGGCCTCTCTGAATCTGAAACTTCGTTCAGGAGCCATTTTGGAAGAGGACTGGTGCTAGTAGACAGTTACGTGATCTGTAATACACGAATTCAGACAAAAATCGCAGAATCACAGAATGGCAGGGGTTGGAAGGTCCCTCTGGAGACCCCCCCCAGTCCAACCCCCCTGCTAAAGCAGGTGCCCCCAGAGCAGGAGGCACAGGAACGTGTCCAGGTGGGTTCGAATCTCTCCAGAGAAGGAGACTCCACAGCCTCTCTGGGCAGCCTGGGCCAGGGCTCTGCTACCCTTACACTAAAGAAGTTCTTCCTCATGTTTAGGTGGAACTGCCTGTGCTCCAGTTCTTCACCTTATGTGAATGAATGAGTAGAGCAAGGTTGTCAGGGTTGCCTAAGAAAGCTATGCTTTCACAGCAGTATCAACCTTAATTTTAAAATGCCTAAGTTGCATTGTAAAGATTCTTGCAGAATGTGGTTCAGCATTTGCTTACTGATAAATGTACGTACTTACTATGATGTACTTGGATACATCCTCTCCAACCCCAGTTAGCAGGTTCATAACAGTGTCAGAATTTGCAATGTAGGCAGAGCCAGCGCAATTCTTGCTTTTTGAGGCTTTTCAGCTTATTGTTTTGATACCTTTCAGCTGAGTCGTCACAGCTTGCTCTGAAGTTTTTTAGTGATTTATGTTTTTAATGATTTAAGCCTCCTAGGGCTTGAAATGAGAGAGACAATGCTGCTCATTTGAAGTGCATTCATACCAACCGTATTTTATGTTCCTGTTGCTCTTCTCTGAAACAAGCAAGATAACAGTCCACAAGTTTGTCAGTATAGACACAAGATGATTGCCCTTTCAGCAGGTCTGCTACCTATCTTCAATGCAATTCTTTATTACTATAGTAGGCTAAATATTTCCTCTTTCGTTTTACTTCCATAAAGATTTTCCTGTCTGAGTTCCTCTAAAGCATTAAGGAGTACGTTTTAAACTGAAAGAGGGTAGATTTAGATGAGATATTAGGATGAAATTCTTTACTGTGAGGGTGGTGAGACACTGGCACAGGTTGCCCAGAGAAGTTGTGGATGCCCCCTCCCTGGAAGTGCTTAAGGCCAGGTTGGATGGGGCTTTGAGCAACCTGAGCTAGTGGAAGGCGTCCCTGCCCATGGGTTGGAACAAGGTGATCTCCCCAGTTCAAGAAAGTCAAGGAACCACTGCAGAGAGTCCAGTGACGATGATGATTGGGGGGGGATGACAAAGATGGTGAGGGGACTGGAGCATCTCTGCTGTGAGGAAAGGCTGAGAGCCCTGGGTCTGTTCAGCTTGGAGAAGAGAAGACTGAGAGGGGATCTCATCAATGCTGACCAATATCTAAAGGGCGGGTGTCCAGAGGATGGGGCCAGACTCTTTTCGGTGGNGTGCCCCCTGCTCTGGGGGCACCTGCTTTGGCGGGGGTGTTGGACTGTGGGGTCTCCAGAGGGCCCTGCCAGCCCCTGCCATGCTGGGATTCTGTGATCTTTAAGGTTCCCTCCAACCCAAACCATTCTATGATTCTGTGACTGTGTTGTATTGAGCCATGATTTGTAGCTATGCAAGTTTTCCTCTGTGATAGAAAAGTCTCTTGGCCTGCCAATGAACGTCTTTTTTCTTTTACAGCATTTTGTTTGTGCCAAATGTGAGAAGCCATTCTTGGGGCACCGACACTATGAGAAAAAAGGACTGGCTTATTGTGAAACGCATTATAACCAGGTAAATTCTGTAGGCACATCTATAGTGTAGGTACTTGCTCTGACTGGCAAATGCTTTTTTGCATTTTAGTATGCAAAGCTATCCAGGTTTTGCATAATCTGAATTTGTAGAAACAATGCAATATTAAGAAATTAGTGAGATTTAACAGAAAAAATTGTTTTTCTTGGTAGATGTTAAAAGTGATGCTGAGAAGAACAGAATAGAAATGTCTTGGGGATATTGATTTTTCTTTGTGCCATTGACAGAAAAAAACACTGACCGTGGGTTGTGACTAAAATCCCTGTAATTCTGCTGCAAAACTGTGTGTGGACTTTGATAATTACTTGCTTCTATCGGCCTAAGATAAATGTGCTGTCTAAACCATAAGAAAAGTATGTTTCAAAAGCCAGTCAAAACTGTTTTTTTCTGTATGACTCTACTGAACAGCTATGAGTTTGGTATTTTCTTCTGTCAGATAAATCAGTTTCTTTCTCTTGTAAGAGATAAATGTTACTGTTTTGAAAGTAGCTCTAGGTTATATTTTGATGTTTGTAGTTAAGCATCAGGAGATGTTTGTCTACAGTAAGCGTCATACTCTACCAATCCTCTCTTCTCCCTGTTGCCACACGTACAGGACTTTAAGATCACGTAACAGTGGTAGAGTGTGAGGCGTCAACAAAAAAGGTTTTGTAGTATTTAGTAGTATGAGATCCAAAGGAACATAGACTATTTGGCAAGTGTATGAGAAGTTATTCAGAAGATTTAAATTGGTTTATTGGGGGGCTACTGCAATGTCTGGGAATTCTTTGATTGTTAGGATTTAATGTTCGCACCAGCTGTGTAATTTGGGGAGCATGAGTAGTCAGTAACATGAGTTCCTGTTCTTATTTCTTTTGCCGTGCAGCTCTTTGGAGATGTCTGCTACAACTGCAGCCATGTGATAGAGGGAGACGGTAAGATTTGTTCTCTCCTTGGTTTGGGTTGCTGTCCTTGTTCCATTTGTTAGTGCAGCTGTTGCAGTCCCACAGTTGCAAGGCCCCAGTGTTTCTTTTCACATCTGGCCTCATTTGAATTTGGATACAAATCTGAATTCAAATAATCCAGCAGTTTCCTCTTATTTTGTGCTTTTGCTTTTGCAGTGGTATCAGCTCTTAACAAGGCCTGGTGTGTGAATTGCTTCTCGTGCTCCACCTGCAACATCAAGCTTACACTGAAGTAAGTCAGTGTTTATATTTTGGACCATAGGAGACATTTGCCCCTAAGGCTTGAGGGAGCCATGAGCCAGTGCCTCTCTGAGGGGCAATGTACCTTTTAGCTGTGGGAATGGGTGCTTATACTTCCACTGGTTTCAGCACTAAAAGGGAGCTGGGATTCAGCATCCTCTCTGATTTATTTTTCTTCATTAATCTCTTCTGGTTGGGAAAGAGAACTCATTCAGCAGTACAGAGGGAAGGCTCTAAACTTCAAGTAACTGCCTGTCCTGAAATAACCTGCAGCCTCCATGTCTGCTTAGTCTGGTTGCTCCCCTCAGTGACAGAATTTGCAATTGCATAGATTATTCTGAAAGAAAATATTATGCTAGTTACCTCATATGTAGAAGAGGGATAGCAAACAAAGCAATCCTACATTTTTCCTTTCTCAGGTTCAAACCCTTACGCTACTATGCTCAGTTGGCCCCGCTGCCCTTGTATGTGAAGGAGCTCTTACTCATCACAAAGAGGACCTTTGAAGTGACACTTCCATTCTACGATAACAACATTATTATTATTATTATTATTATTATAGACTGTTACATACAAACATATAGCAAAATCTTGCTTCTTATTTGGCTAGCAATACTAAAGACCCTGTTTCCCTGATAAGAACCCAATCTCTGAACTTTCATGACCAGATGAGGAAGTGAGTTGTTTTATACATGCAGTAGAACACAAACAACAGCATTTATATAGATACACGAAGGCTTGATTTAATGAAGCATATAGTTTGCAAATACCATTTTAATAGCCTGTTATTCTTTGTGTTAAAGGAATAAGTTTGTGGAGTTTGACATGAAGCCTGTATGCAAGAAGTGCTATGAGAAATTCCCTCTGGAGCTGAAGAAACGTCTGAAGAAGTTGTCAGAGCTGGCATCCAAGAAGCAACATCCCAAAGCTCTGGATTTAAATTCTGCTTAAACAGGTCTGCCAGTCTTCTGACTGCACTCTTAGTCATAAGCTGCTGCTCACAGCAGCTGTGGATTACAGAGGCAATTACTAAGAACAAGTGAAACAAAAGATAAGTAGTATTTTCCAGTGCTTCTGGTAACATAGCTTGCATCTTGACTATCCCTTTTCGCAAGCAGTTGTCTATTAACTCTGGCAGAAAGAGGAATGTGATTTCTGCTTGAGCAGTTTACAGGCTGATTATTAATTTTCTAGCATCAACTTATTCTGCCTTTGTGGAATTGTACAGAGTCTTTCCTTCCTCAATTGAACTGTAGTTCTCTCTCCATTACCCTATAGTTTAAGGAATTTGGGAACAGTGGTTGAATGTAGGCCTGGAAGAAATGTGTGATTTGCTCTTTTTCAGTTGAAGTATAAAAATTTCTCATTTAAAATTTTTTTAATATGTAGGCAAATATTGTGAAAGCTGTCACTCTTTGCTACAAGCAAAATATTCTGATCTTTCTCTAGATTCCTACTGAGTGTATATGATGCTGTACAGTTCTTCTGGTTTGCAGGTTTACTGGGAAAGCCCAGGAACCAATAGTTAATGGCATCTGCACTGCCTGCTTTTCTGGCTGAGGTCTGATGTTGAGACAACTGAAGTAGTTTGCTTTGCTGCTTCCCTGTTGAATACTAAGGAGATTTCAATTGTCAAGGCCATGTCAGCCTCTTCAGAATAGTTGGGCGCTCCTTAAGGAGGAAACAAAAAAATTTGTTAGAAATTGACACCATAATTTTCTCAATTTGTTCTCTATTACTACATGGGTATTAGGGCTTCTGGGCATCAGCACAAAGCGTGTCCTGTCCACTGGCATAGCTGACATTTCTTGAGGCAGTGTGGCTAGAGCTTTGGTTATTGTTTTGCATTATGAAATGAAACTGATAATATGGCAGCAATTTCTCACTTTATTTGAAAGATGAGTACACACTTGGTCACGCTTCAGAAAGCCCAATTACGTGAAGGGGTTTCTAATATATACAGTTTGTAGCAGACGTGGTCTTATGCAGAAAAGACCCAGGAAGTATTTTTCTTAAAATTTTCACCCAAATAAGAGTTTCCCATCACCTTTCTTCTTAAGACCTGAGTGGGCTTAAAGAGAGAATCGCAGACATGAATCTGTACCTCTTAACCATATAGTTCTGCGCTGTAGTTTTGCCTGTCACTGGTGAAGTTTCACTGGTCCTACTGTCTCTCTTAGTACAACCCAAGGTGCTGAGAAATTTACTGTTTTTGAACATTCTCGATATTTCTTTAAGGGTGAGCCATCAGCAGTGCTGTTCCTGAGTCCTCCTGGGTGGTGTGTAATCACAGGGAGCTTCTGAGACCTCTGGAGCTGTCCCCCATAGTTTCTGGTGCTGAGTTAAGCTGAGCAGCCTGAAAATTCCTTTCCGTGAATAGCTGGAGACTGTGCCAACCCTTGTTGCGAGGTGGACAGGATGAAAGGCACTGGAAGACTGCTGATTGCATGATTTAAGTCTTCCAAAAAGTGGCTAGTTTAGTAGGTCAAACGAACACAGCAGCTGGGCCTAGGCACCACCCTGCGGCCCCAGGTGACTTAGTTAGCAGGAAGTTAAAGCTTCCTCACTTTCTGTATGTGTGAGCAGCAACTGGATTGGGGTAATAGTCTGCCTTAAAATTGTCCTCACTGCCATCACACTCTGCTCAGAATAATCTAAACAAGATAATAGCTAAAGCATTCATAGCTGTTAACACGCTTGCTGCAGCTACTACCCATGAAACTGCACCAGTGATAACACAGCAGTGGTGGGAATTCCCAGCTAACTGTGTGCAGATAAGAATCCCATAGGCAAGACCATCTCTTAGATACTTAACTGGCTTTGCTAATTCGGTTTCCTTCAGCTGCTTTGCTTTTTGTTGCCATAAATTACCATAAACTTTTAACTGGGGTGTACTGCATCCACTGTAACACTGATGAGGGGATAGGTCTTAATTTTAACAGTAGAACTCTTCCATTCTCTTCTGAGCAGTATGCGCTGTAGATTACAGTAATAGCTGCTTTCCTCACTGCTTTAGGAGAACGTGTAGCTAGTCACCGTTCTCTCACCGGTGTTTAAATGGCCTTTTAGTTAAGGGCACAAAGAGCAGCATGTCTTTTGGTGCAGCAGTATGTGGCCACTGCAAAGACGGGTCTTGAAGCCTATTCTTTGGCATTTTTTCACCGCATAAAACACAAGAACTACTGATCTAGATGCAGTTTGGTATGTTATACAGATTCTTAGCATGAAGCAATCAGGTCTGTTCCTATAGTCACAGGCCATGTCTAATGCTAAATCTGAGGAGCTGTGTATCTTCAGCCTCCTGGGAAGACGATGAAGGAACACACAGCCGCGTAGCTACTGGTAAATATGGAAAGACTATGTAACTAGCAGGCAATGGGTAATATTCTTTCAGTGGCCACTCTCAACTTCAGCAATGGAAAATGCATGTATGTAGAAGTGAATGGAATTACTTGCGTACTGCAAGTAGAGACTTAGTGTGTGCTCTCACTTTGTCTCATGTTAGAAATGCAGTAGACCTAGTAGGCTTCAGTGTTCAAAGGACAGTTGATATCATTCTCTTTGATAAGCTGTTCAGTTCTCTAGGGTTTGGATTATGTCCTTATCTTCAGAGCATTTCCCAAAATTAGTGGGGGAAGTAATCATCATAATCCCTGATCTCTGTATTAGCTGAGGGTGATGTTCTCTTAGTATCTCTTAAATTATTAATTTTTCACAATTATTTTTCTTATACGCCTGCTGCCCATAGCCTGCCATGTGCAGAGTTACAGCAGTGACTATTACTGACATACCTTTTGTGGGACAGTGGAATTGAAGGAGTAGGAGAAATAACTATAAATAGTTTAAATAAATGCATCTTCCTCTACTTCTCTGAGTCCACTTTTTAAAAGCTAAGTAGAATGTAATGCAGACTTATGAATTATTCTTAGTGTGTTGATAGGCTGACAGGTTGGGTTTTGGTTTGGTGGTTTTTTTTTTTTTCAGGTAAGGTCTCAGTCAGAAATAAGCTGCATGCTTTTTTCCATTGCTGTAAAGAGACATGCTGGCCAAGTTCATCCTAGGTATCACACCACTGGAGACTATAGATTTATATCAAGGTTGAACCTGGCTCAGGACTCTACACTTAGTAAAAGCTGTTGTCTCATTATATACATTTATAGTTTACATTCATATTTATACATAATTAAAATCACTAATATTCACTGAATACACTTGAAAATGGTTTTGCTTTTAGAAACCACAGTATGTGAATCTTGTTTATATTCAAAGGGTATGGTAATCACTTGTAATCTTTCTTTATCGCAACGTAATCTGCTCTCTAGGATTTGAATCCTGGTCTTTATTTAACGGCAGTCTGTGCAATGTAGGCAAATACTGTTCAACTTTCTGTACGGAGAGTTTCTACCTGTCACATGTTTTGTATTAGATGATGTGACTGACACTTTTTTTTAAACGTGTTTGGATGATGAAGGAATAGATTGCAGGCAAACATGTACTAAGTGCGGTTGTACTAGTCTGTAAAGCACTATTAAGTGCTGAGGATGGTGTAGACTGAGTAAAAGAGTTAGCAGCTACTTGCCTTGGTTCAGGCTTTGATAAGCAGTGTGGATTCTGCACCGTGTGGAGCTCTCCTTTCATCACACGTTGCTTGTGCTGTCCAACCAAAACACGCGATTGTGGATTGAAATGTCGTAATGCTGTACCTTTTTATGTTCCTGTAATAAAGTTAACTGTAATACATTTTAAATCTTCACACAAAAAAGAAATGTAAAAGATTTGTATATTGTACAGTAAAAAAAAAAAATTACATTTGCAATGCTGCGCCAGAGAGCATTACGCACCCTGAGGAACTCTGGAGATTGCCGAAATCTTATGCGCTGTTGTGGTGAATTTTGGATCTGTGCTGCCTCTGTGGTGATGTGTTGGTTGATGAGGATGTGCAGAAACAGGTATGATCCTTTTAGAAGCTGTGCTGTACAAATTGTGTTGTGTATATGACAAGTAGATGGGATGCAATGATAATTTGCAGGCTGTAGTGGATGTTGGGTAGGTTTAGGTTACATGGATCTAGAGGGAATATTTGAATTTCTTGTCAAAGAAGACATTGTGGTTGGTTTTCTACAGGGTTTATTGAAAAAACAGAAACAATACAGTTTGGCTGCAAAATTTCTTTTTGTACAGGTGAAGTAGGGAATGCTTCTCACTTATAGCCAGTTAGATTAGACACAGAGGATGACAAAACAACCAAGAGTCATTAGTCTCAAAGGTTTCCATTGCCAGCAATGGACATTACAGCAGGAATGTCTAATTGCATGCAAAAGGATGAACGATTCTGACAAGTGTGGCACTTGTTTAGATGCACAAAGACAGTGGGGCTCTTCCATGCCACCCATGTACAAAACTCCCCTTAGTGTTTGAATTTCACACACACACATCTGAGGGAACAAGGGAACCATTGTGCATGCATTGGCAAATTAGAGTGAGAGATCTAGCAGAGCTGCTTTTCCAGCACTGCCAGATTGTGTCTCAAGGAACTTGGTGTAAATGCTTTAAGACATGTCCATGTTTCACTGTGAGCAAGGGAGGGCTTGTCATTGAGGAAGGAGTACTTGTTCTCTGATGGGGTAAGCATCTAGGCTTACTGCCACCACGGTGCATATATGTTTAGCACTCTCTGGTTCGTATAGGACCAAAGTTGTGCATCTGCAAAGGTCTGAGAGATGAACAAGTGCTAAATCAAATTTTACCACTCAAAGTGCCTGCTAAACAGGAAATAGAAAAGATCAGGAGAAATTAAAGCTATTATTGTTGTCTCATGAATGAACGTCTGCCTAACTCCAAGCTGAGAGCATTTTCATAGAGCAGAAAAGTCTCTTTTCAACAGATGTCTGTTAGACTGAGTTCTTTGATTCTGACTTGCACTGAATAGCACATCTATAACTTGAAATAGGAGGAACTGAGTAAAAGTAATGGACCCAAAATCCAGACCCATTTCAGAGATTGTTTATACTTGCTAGAAACTGCATAGTAGAAAGCAGTTGTTAGTTTTCAAGTGCATTATAAAATGTGGAAGAAACAAAACTCTTCAGTTTAACCAAGGCAACGGTAAACCAGTGGACAGCCTGCTAATTTAGCAGCACACGGGAATGACAGTTACATTCTGACAGTAACTGCCTGTGATAGTCTGCTGTAACTTGCAGCACATAGCCTAGTGATAAAAGCATGAAAACCTGCATCTTACCTTTCAGGGTGTCCAGTTGTCCTACAACTGATGGGTATTTCTCCACTCTTAGAATTTCCAGTAGGAGGCAAAAAATAACATTACATTTGTTTGCAAAGACTAAAGGAGTTTATGCATTTGGTAAGAGTATATGCAACCAGGGGATGTTTTCTTTCCAAAAGGAAGAAAGCTCTTGATGTGTGTCTAAGAATGGAGGAGATTTCGAGTACCAGAAGAGGCTCTCATACTGGGGTTCCTCTGCCTCCCACCCCCATATTACATTAAAATCCAGCTAAACTTTCTCTAAATCCGAAGTCTGAACAAAATCGTTATACTACATCTAAGACAGACAAGTGTTACAGATGTTTGAAAGCACATGCTCACTTGAGCTTCTCTTGTGGTAGTATTTCAGCAACACAGTTCATTTAGCATGTCATCAGAAGACTGATCATTAAGATTAGTATTCTTTAAATGGCATTTCTTCTGGGAGACAAAATTGTAGGTAGTTTGGCACAGCTATAGGTGAAGGTTTCTGTTTCCACACTCAGGCTGGGAGGTTCTTTTGCTTGTTTACAGCATTCATTAGCAGGCGTACGTAGGATGTTAACAGGTCATCCATTTTGTAACCCTGTCAGAAAAGAAAACAAGTCTCTCAAAGAGCTCCAGAAACAAAAATGACTGTCATTTCCTCCCTGTTTTATCTTCTTCTTAGGTTCTCCCCTACATGGCCATCTCCTCTTCCAACAGCTGTCACTGTTTTGATAATTATTTATCTGTTCCTCCCTCTGCTCTTCCCTTCATAGATTTACACAACTTTACAGAGCGTAGCTCTACTGTCTCCTTGTCATTCAAACTGAAATTTTATTCTATACATTGACATCTTGTACCTAGGAACGCAAGCTTTTCTTAGCCCTTAAATGTTTTTATGTTATCATTACAAAGCTACCTTTAAATATCAATACAGTGATGCTTGTCTGAGTCCGTGGACAGTCTGAAACCAATTCTTAAAAAGGTGGTACTACTCATTGACAAGTGTAAAGCCTTACAAGGGTGGTGTTACTGCACAGAAGGATCAAACCATGCAAGACGAAAAGCCTCTTATGTAGTTTAGTGGGTAAGTGCAGTCTTTTCTTAATGCTTCAGATAGAATTTTCATGTGTGGGAAGAGTTTGGGAAATTAGTGTTTTTCCTTGTCTCCGTGGCTTAATTCTTTGCATCAGATGGCATTATATAGCACAGAATCAGTTCTAAATGGCAATTTTATTGATCTAGCAGTGAATGCTTTTTGTATCTGCACTGGTTTTAATGTCTGTTTTGGCATGATTGTTTTGTAGCAATTCTGGATGTAAAGGAAGAATTAGGAGTTTCTTGTGTGTAAGTTAAGAAAACTTTTCTTACCAGAGATGTCTCACATAAGATCCGGCTTCCTCGTACCAGGTTCCCTATTGTCATGTGAAAGTATGTGCTCCCACTGCTCCAATTGGAGATTTTATTGAAGGGGTAGACTGTTAAAATATCCTGTAAGGGGAAACAAACTGAACTATAGATCATTTCTTAAATGAAAACGGGCTGTTACGTAAGAAAACCTGTAGAGCCAGAGCATTCTTTTTCTTTCCCGCTTCATTTATAAACATAGTGAATCAAGGTAGGTCTTGCATCGAGAATAGTGGTGTATGGTATTTTCACTAAGCAGGTGAGTCTTATTGTAGTGAGACTGCCCTTCATTATGTATTGATCTTTGCCTTAGTACATTGCCATAATATTTACAATAATCTCAAACTCACTGGATATTTGTTCTCTTATTAAAAGCAAATAGTGATATTCATAAATGCTTCTGCCTGGGAATTTGGTAAGACCAGACTGTTAGTCTTCTTAGTCTTCTTAGCTGGTAAATGCTGTCATTCAACCTGATCTTTTAGACAGTTTGGGTTTCCTGCAAAGCATTTTTTGGAAGCAGATTCTCTACTGCGCTGTCCATCCATCTGCCTGATCTTACCACTTTGCCCAGGTCCATCGTGATTACCACTTCTTTTTTCAGAGATGCTCTACACTGTCTGATTTCCAGTGCAGAAACTGCAAAGAAGTGATTTGAGGCAATAACATTTTACTCTGTTTCACACAGAAAATAAATAGAGGGACTCTATGCTCTCCTTCAAGGAGAAGGTCCTGTTGTTGTCCCTAATTTAGCACGATCAATGAAATCCTTCCTTGGACTCTCGAGAAGCAACTGTTACCTTTGTCTTCTGATGTATCAGTGAGACTCCTTGCTTGTTGATGGCAATCAGCACAATCTCTGGGAAATTTGGCTCAGAGGTTTGCTATAAACGAGTAACAGAACAAGATAAGCAGAAAATGAAAAAAATGATCTGTATTAGGTGCATAGTGACCTTTAACAGTGTCCAGTGCTGCTTGTTCTCTTTACTAAATAAGCACTGAAACATAAAGCTCTTCAATATTATGTAACTATTGCTAAGGATGACCTCTTGGGGCATATTTTGAGGACTTGAGTAGCTGCTACATAAAAGCAGAATCGGGTCCATTATTTCCTAGGCTATCTGATAATAGGCTTAATGGTTGGTTACAAACCAGTTAAGAGCTTAGTGAGGCGAAATTAAGGGCAGCAAGTGGGAAGTCATTCCTGGAGGTATCCACTGCAGAATGAGAGGATTAGTGTAGTTCCGTTCGGAGGGAAGAGACCCCAGAGATACAAGATAACAGGCACAGTTGAGATGGGGTAAAAACCCCATCTCCCCACTTTCAAGGAACTGAGTTTTCCTCAGTAGATGATGGGAAGCCAGCTTTATAATGCATTCTCACTTACACAGATATGCAGTTATAGTCAGTCCATATCCCCAGTGCTGGTCTACGTCCAAAGCCATTCATACAGGCCTTTAAACCTACCTTCACCTCAAAGAAGGCTGATCCGAACGTTGGCCAGCGATGTATCATTTTCAAGAAGGCAATCTTGGCCTCATCCACAGTTTTTCCTTCATGTTTGCTGTATGCTGCAGTAATGCTCTGTTTAGAAAAAAGGATACAAAGCCTTTGGATACATCCTCCAAATTCAGTTGGAGACAGGCAGGTTTCCATTGTCCAGCATTAGCACTAAAGACAGCATGAGACCATCACCAAGATCAGTCTTGTGCCCACAGCAACAGAGGACTCTGAAAATGAAAATAGTCTGCCATGCCGTGGGGCGCGGTGGAGTCAGAACCTCCATGGTGTTCCGTGCTAATGAGTTGGGTGAAGGAAGTCCAGGATCCCAAGGGAATGGATTTCAGGGCAAAGGGGCAATAGGGGATGAAACAAAACTCAGAAAGCCGGTGTTCAACACCCACAGAGACATGTATCACATTTTCTGCTGAACCATGTAGGGTGAATTTTCCCTCTGTATCTGGAACAGTGTCCTGTATCTTCCTCAGTGGACTAAGCGATAAGTACCTGCCGAACCTTTCTTGCCTTTTGGTGGATAAAAGAGCCTTTTGCTGCGAGTAGCATGCACATGGTGCAAGGCAATTGATTTGCTGGCCAGACTATGAAATATGTAGGACAGATCTTAGTTTTCTATTTCTCTACAGATCCTCAAATTCTCAGTCCCATCGCTGACGCTTCTGACTCTTCTGGGCACTGTAAATAGATGAGTATCTCCAAGAAAGACGCACATCTCAAATCAGTCATCCAGGCCTGCAGATACCTTTCAGCGTTCTGGTAGAGAGGATGCAAAATCTGGATTGTAAGAGGCAAAAGAGCAACATCCAATAGCATCCCTCTGTAGTGCTTTCAAAGATCCAAAATGTAGCGTGGTTCAATGTCTTTCTTCTCTCATAAAGCTCTGTGGAAGGAGTATGATTAATGAAAGCTGATGCTCTTACCTTCTTCCACTCATCTGGTGAGATTGCTCGGAGCAGATTGTCTGGCACCAGCTCCTTCAGGATTTTGGGGATGGTTGCCAGCTGTGTGCGGTCGTTGTTGAAGCGTACTTTATAAATCAGCCCTGCCAGCTGGACAGCTTCATCCTTGGAACATTTGTGGTAGCCTCTGAGGTACTTAGGCAACTCCTGGGAAAAGACCAGACAGACTGTGCTGAAGCAAGCACTGACCTACACATACTAAATCTGTGAGGTCAGGATGTGAGTCTTGCCAAACACAGGCCAAGGACTTCCCGAGAACTTTGACTCTTTCTGGAGGTTCTCTGGATGATCTTTAAAGGTCCTTTCCAACCCAAACCATTCTATGATTCTCCATATAATTGCGGAGTAAGATGAGCACCTCCAGGGCACAATTAGATTAGGGAGGTGTGCTCCTAACATAAGTAGTATAGCACTGTGAGAAATAAATTCGCTCCTGAGGCTGAGCTGGGCCCTCAGGGGCATTTGTCTGGAGGCTCGATAACACACGCCTGGGTGAGGGAGATGGTAATACTCCAGCAGGCTTACTTTTTCAGGAGTATTTCTTGGATCACATTGCCTGCCGTTATATTTATGCTTTAGGGAGCTGGTTACCTGGTGGTAATGAAAAATGGAATCAGCTTTCAGGTCCTTCCCAGGGGTTACATTCAGCCACAGCTTTCTCATGAAGTATATCTCATAAGCCACAGACATAGTAGCCCCTAAGGAAACAACGTCTTGTTAGTATTCTCTGTATCACTGTAGAGTTCTGCAGTTTTTAAATGGCTTTTAAGTTTCTTCAGAAATGTAATTCTGGTTTTAATAGTGACAGGCAAAATTACTACCAAAAAAGTACAGAAGGCCATTTTAGATGACCAAGAAAGTGCTTAGTTGTCAGTTCCTGGACACTGATTATGCGGTAATCTAAGGTGCAGGCTCTTCAGAGATGGAGGAAGAAGTTGAGGATGCCAGCAATACGAGGGTTTCTTATTTCTTGGCGCTGATGACAGCTGCTTGCCAATGTGCAGCACACTGAATTTGGTTATACTGATGCAGGTACGTTCCCTGATGGCTGTGTTTACAGGAAAGAATTGTGATTTAGTGCACCCACATCTTTATGCTGTGGTTTTCCGAGCTCCTACAGCTGCACCAGCCAGCTGCACCAGCTGTGGGGAGAAGAGGGAAGTTAGAAAGGCTTAGATATGTAGATAGTGCTTCAGGAAGTTGAACCTCAGCTGTCCTGAAATAAGCAAAGATCAGGATATATGAATAGGAAATTTGAGTTTGATGTAGATTTCACAATGTACGTTATACATGGGGGTGACGTGCAAAGAGTTGATGTCATTAGTGTTATACTGTTTTATTCTAGTAAGTGTTCCCCTGGCAATGCAACTCATGCTTTGGTATCGCCAGGTAATAATCTAGACAACAATTTTCTAACAACCCAAGGAATGAGAGTGACACCATGCAAAGAACCTACTTATATGTGTTGGCTGATACCCGATCTGGCAGCGTATGAGCCTTGGACTGTAAAGACGATAAGCCTATCTAACTTGTGTGCATCCAGCTGTGTGTTTTGGATGTAACAGGTCAAAAAATCTTTGGTACCAATTCAAAATTCCTAGAGAGATCCACCCAAAGATGTTCTGGCATTTCTGACAGCCAGTGCTTGGCTGCAACTGGTCACTGGATCTTAATGCTGGTGCAGGCAGTAACCATGTACCTACAAACAAAAATGCTATAATAAGGCTCTGCCACACACTTCCCAAGATGGAGTAAATCCTACTGGATAAGTTTGCTGTTTCCTCAGATAAACATAGCATCTCGTGCAGCTTCTTGTCATGCTGGCATTCTCCTTACCATCTTTCCCTGGTTTGTTCCTCCTGTTCCAGTCTGTCACCTGCCTTAGTGAGTCAAAGAAGTAGTCTGCTTCATTCTGACTGATCACCTGGAAGAGGCCAAGCAACAAAGCGGGGAAAGGAGGGATTAGCAGATAATACAAAATACTGCCTGTGCAACATACGCAAGTATCAGGGTGAATTTTCTTTCCCTGTCTACAGTGAGAGAGTACAATTATGGCAGGAAAAACGGAGGCAAGGGGAAAGTAAGTAGAGAAATAGGAAGAAGAAAACTCAGATTATTTACATTTCATATGGGGATTTTTATTGTCTCTTCTGTTGCTTTTTTTCTTTCCAACCTGGTTATTGAAGTCAAGCTGAAGATGCCTACCTTATTCTTAGCCATCTCCTCTTTGTAAAATACTGGCACATACCAGGTTCCTCTTTTCAGGAACGCAGCACATCAGAAACTCCCTGTGCTTGGCCTTGGTGCTGCTTTTGTCTTGATCACAGTTCCAGAGAGAAGGGACCTCTCATCAAGACACCCAAATCAAGCTTCAGCTCAGGCAAGGTAAGCTTCTGAGAAACTAGAGAGCAATCAACTGATGCTGGTCAGCCACCGCTCTCCCTAATACTGGTGGGTACTGTACACGTGCAGCATGTCTCCTGGGCAAAGCCTGAGTGGCAAAGGGCTGAATCCAGCAGTATGCAACATGCAGTTTCCTACCATCCCAGGAGCTGCAAGAAAGCCCGCCTCTGCTCTGTTTTAGTACCACTACACTGATAGAAACTCTGCATCTCTGTCCAGCCCCCGCAAGAGACTCAAAATAATCATCGGGTGCTAAAAGTTGGAGTCTAGGTTGTATCCCCAGTAAGACAGAAGCAGTAATGACCTGCTCTGCTGCTTGGCTTCATACATGGTTGTTTAGGTGGTCTGATAAATAAGTAAGAGAGGAGGGAGGAGTCTGGCTGCCCTGCCATGGTCGAGAAGAGTTACCTTGTCTGCAATCTTCACAAAGAGGCTGAAACCTTCCCAGGAGCTCAGCTGCAATTTGGAAGCGATGTTCTGACACAGAGTCCGGATTTTGGTGTTTGTTCCCACACTAAACGTCTATGAGATAACAAGACTCTTGTTACACAGAGGAGAGGAAGAAAGGAGAACACTGAATGTCTTGAAACGTGCTCCTGCATGAACGCATCATGGCTGGGAACATGGTCAGGGCTGGGAAAACAAGTGCTCACCTGTTCTGTTTCATTGGGGAAGCAAATCTTGTGCGAGATCTTTGTGTTGTTCTGTAAGATGGCCTCAACCTCCACAGGATGAGGAGCCCACTTCCTGGAGCCGTTCCTGCAAAATGCCACGACCATCATAAGAGAGATCAGTGCTGGATGTTTAATCTTTGAGGAGCTGAATAACAGCATTGCATCCAAACAACAGACTCCATCCAAAATGCTAGTACTGTGTGATGGGGCGGGCTCCAATGCAAACTCAGTGTATTAACAGCAAGAAACCGAGGGCCTTATTAGCATGTATGTTAAAAGCCCGTTCTACTCTGCAAGGAGGTTGCATGAATAAGGCACTTTCCCAGCCAGTACCGTTACCCCTTCTGTGCATTCAGCAACATTTTTCCTCACCGTTACTGAAATCTGAAGTTGATGGCCACAAGGAGAAACACATTTTATTTAATTGTTGCATCAGTAAAATGATATGCATGCAGATACAAAAAGAGTTAGAGCTCAGGAGGCAAGTACCAGAAAAGTTCGGAGGGCCACTAGAAGCGTTACATTTTATGTAAGAGCTGGCATGTAATCACTGACTCAAGAGGCGTTTAAGCTGTACAATCCCAGTTCTTTGAAATTATACCTAAGAGCAGAGCTGCCTTTTAAAGGAAGGGAACTGGCCCTGAAGCCTGAGTCATGCAAAAACCTTGATAAAGTGAGAACAAATCCAGCATGTTACCTTCTGGGCCTGGTATTTTCCTGCCCTCAGTGTCACAGAGCAGGCTGTCTGGAGATTTTGTACACCATAGCTGATGGGCCAAACCCCTCTCTCACACTGGGCCAGTCTCTCAGGAAGAGAGCTTAGTCTGGCATCCAGCTTTACCTGTGTGGATTTGAAAACATATTCTTTTCCCCATTAAATAAAGCAGTAGTTGCGTTTGGAGGAGGAAAACCTGACCGTAACCAAATTGAACAGCATGTGCTTTGGTACTGTGCAGGCACTGTAAGGAGTGCGGACCTGCCCTACTCGGTCATCTGTTCCTGGAGTGGCAGCAGAGGGAGGCCGTAGAAGACCAGGGCAGCAGCTCGGCTGGAGGCACAGGGCCATCTCGTCTTGCAGCCCCAGTTAGGAAGTCATTGCCAAGGCAAGATCTGCTTAACGCCCATCAGGGTGCCCTCTGGTTCCCTGGCCAGGAGTGTGGGGATGAAGCTGTAAAGCTGTTTATGGAGGAAGAGATGTACCCAAGGGCTCCGCTGGCTTCCACTCCACGTACCATAGGTCAGTCCTTTGAGCTGCCTGCTCTCCCCTTTCCAAAGACAGCAGGTTACTTACAGGGAGAAGTTCGACTAGACGATCACTGTAGATCCCTTCCAACTGAAATACTCTGTTCTCTTCTACTCTATTCTATTCTGTTAAGAGCAGGTGCAGGTTTAATCTTAGGAAAAGAAATGCTCTTAGAAAACATTTGGGTTTGTTGCTCTTCCCATCCCCCAGCTCCAGATCTGGGGCAGTCTAGCGGATAGAATTCTCCCAAACAGCCCATTCTGCTTTCTCCTCCCTGTTTCCCCATTCCAAAGCAGCTCTGTACAGCCCAACAGGGCTTAGAGCATGAATAGCACATGATATAGGGAGGCAGGAAATGTTCAGTCTTCTCCATAGAAGAAAACAATGAATAGCATTCCTCTCCATGCATTTGTCAGGCACTTCAAAGGCGGGATCGATGTGCAATGACATTTCCCCAGCAGTGCCAAAACATCCACAGCAAGGGGGACAGCCGCTGTGCTCTGTTAGCATTCCCCTTGAGCCTGGCCCACAGCGCTCACAGACCAAACACAGGGCCCAGCCGAAGAGAGGGGGGAGGATGGAGGAGCTGGAGGGAGAAATCATTGGGCAACTTCTTTACTGCAGAGGTCTGTGGCAGGCAGGTGGTAACTCACAGCAGCATCAGCAGCAACAAGGCTGGGGTTAACCTTAATGCCAAAGCACTGTGTTCTCGGAGTGTCAAGTTGGGTAATTCCAGCACCTGGAGGAATCTAGGGAAACCTTCCCCCTACAGTTCAATTGATCCTTCCTGAAAACCAGGTAGCCCTTCTACTATCGCTGGTCACGTCAAGTTCGTTAGACCGTACAGAGAGTCGTACGGAGGCTTGGGAAGCACTGTGGACTGGAGGACCTATTGCTTCAACCCTCGCCAGGGCACGGGTAATGCTTGGAGGACTGAGAAGTGCCCTGGTGTGAGCAGCCATATAAGCTTCAGGGCTTTGCTCATTTGGGTTTCTTCAAAGAATAGGAATTGATTGTCGATCCTCTCTTCCCAGCGTGGATCTGCTTTGCTTCACCATCAGAAAAACAAAAGAGCAACATCGGCACTCTGCAGGTGTCAGTGACTTCAGTGGTGCCACCTCACTACGAGTAAAACCTAGGATTTTTAGCCACATGTGTGCAGCTGTATGCTACAAACAAGGTTCAACAAACTCAAGACTAATCCTCGGGCATGTGTAAGGAGGATAAGGACATGCTGCCTCACCGAAGGAAAGCGAGGTCTGGACCTCACCAATGACAGCTCAGGCCTTCATTTCAAGCTGCATGCCCTTAAGCATGTTTTAAATACTCAGCTCTGGGCGTCAGGTGATTAGGTGTGATGCTGAACTGCTAAAAATGTTGCTAGCTCTGTGAAAAACGAAAGTGAAACTGATGCAGACCTTTCTTAGAGGTTTAAAGATCGTGAGGGGAATTAAAAATAATGATCGTTTAAAAGAAAAGGATGTAAAGGGAGGAAGGGAAGTAAGGGTCTCAATATTTTAGCCCATGCGATTTTTTTTGGCACCCTATCCATGATTTTTGAACACTTTGGGCTGGCTATATGCCAGATTGTTTACCTCATCACTGTCTGAATCCTCCGACAGCACTCCGGTGCCAGTGTCTCTCTCTGACGTGTCTCCATGAACTTCTGAGCATGTTTCAGCAGTGACTTGCTGGGTGGGAAGAGGCCAGTGCAGAGCCAAAGGAGCTGCCAGCCCTTGGTCACACTGTACCTGTGAACACAAAGCAAACGGTTCTGCTGTGGCAACGCGTAATTCTTAGTTTGACCACACACTAGCTACAGTGAAGAGAAACACGCTCCCATCATAGTATGTTGTGCCATTACGGCACAGAGCTACAAATCAACAGTCATCGCACAGGATCTGGCAGCCGTTTTCCGTGCAATGGCCACAGCCCGTGTGCGAAGACAATGCTAAATCATGGCTCATGAATATTCATGCCAGTTGCAAATCTCATGAATAAATATAAGTGCCAGTTCAACAGTCATCTTGGCAGCAGTGACCCTGTTGCCACCCTCTTGGAAAGCCGCTGTCAATTCGCTGTTCAAGCCCACATTTATTTGGATTGTGGTTTATCAGCTGCTTGTACTCACCTGCCCCCTGTGCTCAGCTTTGCTCAGAGCACTTTGCTTGTAATTGATTTGCTCTTACACATGCTCCTGCTCTGAAAAATGAGCTGGTAGATGACATCGTGTAATGAGGTAGTGACAGTTCGTAAAAACTCCAGATCAAGCTCGTACAATTTTCAGGCAGAAAGCCAGTTCCTCCAGCCTCTGGACCTGCAAAATCTGCCAGTCGAAACTCTTACGGCATCTCACCCTCACCAGTAAGAAAGGCTCTGCAGCCAGGAGGTGGTTGGTCATTCTGCTTTCAAAGCCAGGAGCAGAACACTCTTCAACCGTGTCCCAGGAATTGCTCTGAAATGCTAAATGGTGTGAAGTGGTTTTGGTTGGGAAAGCCAGCAGGTCTGCCTCTGAATGGGCACTGGACTCTGCTGAATAAAGAGGTCCTGGCTTCTTTATTCCCCTTTACTTTTCTAATTTTGCACATGAAGAAAAACTATTTTAATCCCATTTATACTCTATAGATCAGCAGTGTTTGTGTCTGTGTGAGAGCGTGACGTGGCCCACGGGGCAGTAGCCTGGGAAGGATGGAAGATTCATTACTCTGGCCGTTCTAATGAAAATATATGGAAATAGCCACCTTTCAGGCGTTGTTTTTTCCACATCAGTGATCCCTCTCAAAACAGTGAATGACCCACTGGACTAAATTGGTAAGGGTACATCAGGCACGGCACTGGAACCATGGTTACAGACGATGCATTAAATAGCTTGTAAGATTTACTGCACGCAAGGAAATTTACCATTTAATAGTTACACACGTGGTGAAAGTTCCACTAAGCTTAATATCTGTGGAACAGTGAGAAAGAAAATAAACAAATAGAAGCTCCTTCTCTAACTTTCGCAGCGAGACACTGCAGCTAGAAACACACGAACCATTTTGTTAGTAACTGGTATTATTTTAAGCTTTTTTTTTGCAATTCCGTTCCCCTGGAAGTAGGTCAAATTATCATTTATGGGTAGGGAAGCAAAACACCAGCCTGTTTCAGCGACTTATGCATGGGCCGGGGCCTGTGTAACCCATCTGTTCTGCGAGCCGGTTGTGTAACTTAATTAATGTAACTACTCCAAAGTATTCACTGGTGGTAAAAGATCTAGTGTGACCTATGCACTTGTAGGAGGGAAATGCTGTCATTGGGAAACTTAAAATAAATGGAGGGCTGGCAGAGCAGTCACTGAAAGCATTCAAGAACCCTACGCAGTGCCATATTTCTCCACAGACTACCTGGGGAGTACGAGGGCTGCAGTAACACCTTGCCTGCTCGCACCATGCTGCACAGAGACGAGCACTGAACGCCCACAGGAGCAAAGGAGCAGCTCTACTGAGACAAGTAACAGTCCCACTCTGTGACCTATCACTGCCAGTCAGTGCTCCTGAGTGCCCTGCAAAGGTGAGCCCCACAGCACTGCCTGGAAAAAGGGGGAAGGGAAGGTGTCGCTCCAACATTTGGCCATCCTTCCCCTCTGCCCCCACCCCATCACAGGTGTAGCATCACCTGTACTTGAGCCTGGCTCTGCAGAAGCAGGATGTTTGCACCCAGGTGAGTACCTGTTTCTGTTCTCAGTCAGTTGCTTCATAATCTGACAGTAAATCTCATCCCGCAGGACCTCCTCCTGGATAGCTGCCACAAAAATCTGGTCAGTGACTTCCACAGAAGAGTGTGTCTGTTTTGAGGGGTAGTCCCCCATGAATTTCATGATGGGTGAATGTGCTGTTAAGGTCAAAAGCAGGCCAATTTTGGAAGGTAAGCAGGAAGTCTCACCTGGATCCTAACATGTTAGTGACTCTGTTGATGTCTAAGTGGCAGATACTGGGAGGAGGGTCTGCAACATATTCCCTGCCTGTCCCCTACCCCCTTTCCCTACGCAGCAGTCGTTGCTTCGCTGTGATTTGTACTGTATTAGCTGCTTGCTCTGGGCATATGCAGTAAATCTCACTCACTCCTAAAGCCACATTCTCAGTTAAGTGAGCCATCAGGAGTTGTGGAGCATTGGGAAGAAGTAGGAGCCTGTAGACAATAGAAACAATGCTGCCATGCAGACTGGATACTCCCCACCTTGATGTAAATGCATCCCCTGTAATGTGGATGTGGTATTATCTCCGTGGAGGTGAGTTTAGTAGAGGTAGCTAGCTCTTCCTTCCCCTGAGTGTTCCCAGGTCCCAAAGAGAAGAGTGAAAGGATATCAATGAACGCCTGACAAGCCAAGTCCCGAAGATCAGGGTCTGTGCACGCTGTCTTCAGCAAGGGCTGTTTCAAGGGCTCCTTAGAGTGTGCCCACAGCTGACTGCGCCCACGGGATTTCTGGAGAACAGCTTTGCTGATGGATTCCTTCTCAGGAGCCCTGAATGAAGACAAGTGCAGGCAATACAAAATTACTGGATCAGTATTGCTATGAACATGGGAGGTCATTATCACAAAGACTTGTCTCTAGGCACTGTCTTTCCGGAGACAGCGATCGCGTATCTGCTTTGATTGTGCACGCCAACAAGAACAGGAAAATGTCGTTTCTTGTAGATCCAGAAGGGAGAAGTCTTGCAAAAAGAAGAGAGGTTTTAGAAAAGTAATTTCTCCCTTACTCTCCGAGGCCTGAGATGTTGTTTATCCTCGCTAGCTGGTAAGTGCTGAGGGAGGAATGAGAACTAAGAATAAGGCCTGCTGGGAAGAAATAAGTCCAGCTGGGGTTCTTGTACCCTTCCCTTTGCACTTCAGCAGACAAAAGATACAAGTAGGCCATGCGCCAGGATCTCTGCACATCCAAAGTCATGCTTAGTTACAAGGAACAAAGAGAAGAAACCCAATCAGAAATGGGAGATGCCATTACATCTTAGGCTTTAAGGATCACTGAAGATCAACGAGAACTTTCCTAGTGCACATACTACACAGAGCTTCACCTGAAGTGTTCATAGGAGAACTCCTCCAGGGTGTAAGGCTTCACTTTGAGATCCTCTTCATCAGGTTCATCCATGTAGGAGTTCTGTGAAGCTGTCCTCCTCTGGTCTGGAGACATCATCAGCAAACTCTGGAATGACACAGCCACGTAGAGCTGTCACATGGATACAGGTCTCTGCACATATTGTCAGGTGTTACTCAGCGTATACACACAGATGGTGTATACTAAGCTTGAGTGCTCTGTGCTGCAGGAGACCTTCTGTCCCCTAAGCAGCATCGTTCAGAAACTCAAGAAAGACTTGGGAGCAGGAGACTCAAGGAAGTAATCTCCATAGACCCAACAGTAGCGGCCATCAAAATGCGTGTGATTATCCAAAGCACAACACGTGTTAAAAGTGGGCCTGTTAACCACAGGTGTGTTTTTCCACACCTTTTTCAGCTTTTTACTTGTTAGCACAGCATCCAATGTACCGAGTCTTCAAAACTGAAGACAAAATTGTTAGCAGAGACATCAAAGGGAAACCTTGTGTTGACTCCCTCAAAGACTACATTCTTTTACATCAACCTGCTGCACTTAGAGTTTCCCTTGAGACCTAATGGATGATCACCAATCAAGCCCAGTGTGAATGCAGGAAAATCCAACTGCACACTCATTTCCATTAATTGCTACCAATTCAGGGCACTGAAATCCCTAAAGGTGAACAGACCCTTATTCTGAAAGTCGTTGCTTTTGCGCGACTGCAGTCTTCTCCTTAGAGATTAGGCTATGTTTAATTTTGTTTTCAGACAGGACAGAATGAAATGCTTTGCTTCAATGGGAGGTATAGAACTTGTCTGACTTTGGAGGAACAACTAACTTCCAGTTATAAATTCAATCATATTTAACACTGCTATCATTTATCTTCTAGCCTCTTCAAAGAGAGTGCTCAGCTTTTCTTACCAGCACTTGACTAGAGGGTTTTGTGAGAGAAGGAATGATGTAGATCTCTTCCAAATATACATTCCCTGTTTTGCCTGTCCTTTCATTCTGGGCACAGATCCAGCCAGAGTTTGCATCCAGCCTTTTGTCTTCAGTGAAGATTAGCAAGTCTCCCTTCTTGAAGGACAGGATGGCAGGGTCTTCTGGAAAACAGAACAAGGGAGTACTGTTCAGGCTTGACAGTCCAAGAAAATGCAAAGGGATTGCAATGTGAAAGACAGGGAACTGTATTTTGAAGGTTTGAATTCGGTTAGCAATAGAAAGTGATTTGTGTAAATACAGCTAATCATCCAGTAACACTTCAGAGAAATCTGTTAAATTTCCTCTGACAGCCTGACTTTGATCCACTGACAGCAATGGCAGAACATCCATTTGATTGAAATGGATGCAAATTTGTGTCTAGAACTGGCAGCAAACCACGGAAAGAAACTCACTAGTTGTAAGTAGGTGAAGTTAACGTTTACATTCTAATCCTCTCTTATCTGTTCCAGCCAACTGCATTGCACAGAAACTTCCAGCTTACCACCTCTATGAAACTTTTCTGGAAAGAATTTCCAGGGAGCCTGCATAGCTATAAGCAGGCTGAGTTGTTGGACACTGTAATGTCTAAATAAAATATGCAAAGAAGTAAAAGGGAGAAGGAGGGGTAATTTGTACGCAAAGTTATCGAATCACATTGCCTGTACTGCTGTGCTGATCACTATGCTTTCCTCCTGGAGCAAAGGGACTCTTGTTGAAGTTCTCCCACTTCCCTTCAAACGAGTGCTGTGGGTTCTCTCAAGATTTCTTCCCTACCCTGTAGTAAAGTTACAGGATTTACCTTGGGATTTTTTCTCATGCATTGCCACAGCAAATCGTGATCTCTTCTTCAGTCCTTCCAGGAACATGACCACCAGTTCAGCAATGACAACGCTGTTTACGGATGTCAGGACAAACTCCTCAGCACGAAGTGTGATGAGAGTGCAACTCTGTCCAAATGACTTCACTGCCCTATGTATTATTGAACAGTTTGTTACCAGAGCATCTGAAAAACTTACAGACCCTTACATCTGCAATCAGAGCCAAGGCACCTACATCCCCTTACAGACAACTCCCTTACAGTGAGTATCAGTAGTTCTTAATTTGCCTTCTTATGAGTTGGTAGGTATGAAGGACTGAAGTGGTTCAGGTTTACTCTGGACTCCCCCATGTTTTGTACAAAAGTGCTCCATTATAGACAAAATACCCTTCTTTTGGAGTAACTGGACAACTAATTAAATCTGCAACAGTCCTCACAGAGGTATTTTTTTGTGTATGTAAGACCCTATTCTCTGAGTGATTTGATGCAAGGATGTGTGCCCTGAGCAAGCCAATGGTTATCCTCTTTTCCTCAGTTATCATGGTCCATCACACCTGAGAAGTATACGAACTCCCAGCATGCATACCAGACGGTGGCTTAACCGTGTTAGTCATTTGGGCCATTCTTGTCTTGATGCATGTCTGTACTTCCTTTCTGACTGACGAGGATCATCTTTCCTTCCACCAGCTGGGAAGATACAGCCATTTCGGTGTTTTCTTTACAGGCTGCTCAGAACTTGTCCCTTTCCTTTTCCTGGACCTAGGCTAAAGCACCTTTCCAGGCTCAGATCAAATCACTCAGGGGGACGGCAGAGAACGTACATGTCCCTCCTACATGGAAGACCCTTTCTGAATATGGGCAGAGATGACTTCTTCACTTCTTGTCTTTCTGGGACACTCACCTGTTGGTGTGGATGCCAGTTATCTCTGGGAAGGTCAGCTCAAGGAGCCGCTTTTCTGACTCATCCAAGAAGAAGATACCTTTCCAATTTACAGCAATGATAAAGTGGTTCTTGGGCAAGCTGGGGCCTGAAAACGCAGAAAAAATTCCTTATCAATGCTATACAAGTCCTCCTCTATTGGTCTTATATCTGTCCTCTACCCCCAGGTTCCAGGCATTACCTGAAAACTTAGTGACTTCAAAGAATCGGGAAAAGAGCAAAGGCCACTGAAAGCGAGCAAAATCAACAAGTTGTTCCTTCACAGTTTGACGGGAGAGACGGTCCTGTGTGTATGGGGCCTGCAATATAAAAAGATAACCAAGGTTTTCTCGGTAAAGTCTGGTTTGCATGATCTGCAAACAATAAAGAGCAGGCCTGATCCCAGAGGTTCCCAACAGCCATCTGGTGTCACTGGTGTCTATGGTACCTGGAGAATGCCAAATCAGAAACAGTCTCCAAGGGCCCAAGCCACATGCAGCTGAGGCTGCCCACAGCACGTGGACCCCAAATTTCCCTCAGATCCCCACTGCCTGACCTGTTCAGAGTCTAATACACTTTGGATGCAACGGAAATAATTCAGGTAACCCATCCAGATCATTCCATCCCACGCCCATCGTGACTCAATTGTCAAATGTAAGATAGAGAATCTTAAAAGATACTCTATCCAGAGACTTAAGTATACTTTTTTTCATTCCGCCCCCTGTTGAGCCCTATATAGAAGAGTGAGTGGAAACGTTCTTTGCTCTCCCAGTCTTAATTAACTATTTGGGATATACACAGTCAGATGTTTTTCCTTTTTCCTTCAACAGACTATTCATAAAAGGAAATGGTGAAAGAAGCAGAAGCTGGTACTTGAGAGTGGTTACCCAGCAGTGCCAAACAAACCCCTTACCTTAGCATGTGCGTAGGTTACAAGGCTCACCCACTTTTCCAGAGGCTTGGACTTCAGCTGTTTCACTGGGATACAGTCATGGAGCACCTTCTGCACAAGCTCATTGTGGATGGAATCTCCAAACTGGATGTAACAATATTTTGCGCCTATCTCCACCAAATCCTCCTCCTGAAACAAGTAATTCATTAAAAGAGGCCTAGAAAGATGTCACAAAGTCCGGCGAGCCCCATTCGACCTTGAAGTTGGTTTAGCAATGGGGTTTTCTTCATTTTTGTCTGAATAACTCTTGACAGCCACCCAGCGTAAGGAGAGATGAACTTCACACAATCACAGCATCAAAGAGATTGTTAGCAAAGATATTTTAAAAGAACCTAAATTGCCTCTGTAGACATTCCTCTAGCTGCCACATGAACTGAAAGTTGTAGAAAAACCAAATGTATTAATTACAGCTGCCAGTGTTACAGCTGGCACAATCACCTGGCCAGGAACTGTCCCTTAAGAAGGGAAGGGTTGTTCACAGCCACTAGAAACTTCATTCATCGTCCTGCTTTTTAATGTGGGAAATGTTAACATAGTTTTCTCTCTGTAGGAGGATGAATAAGGAGACTCACCTTATCACAACGGTACTCTCCAAACCGGATGCCGCGGATGACCTGGTGGTAAATGAGATCAGTGCTGATAGGATCCTCCTGGGAGTTGTGCCAGGGGGTGAAGATTTCCTTCCGGAAGTAGAGCCGCCAGGGTGCATTGCGTTCGTGTGTGCCCCGCTCCTTCACCAGCTGCTCACACTGAGAGACGGCATCCAGGACATGGTCTCGTCCCCCACCCAGGGACCAGACCTAGAACAAAGGGAGGCTGCATTTACTGGCATGCCTAATTTGGCTCTGAGTGAAGGACAACAAACCCAAAGCTCCTGGTCTCCTGACAGCAAGAAAACCTCTGAAAAGGTAAGCAGACGGATGTACAAGTCGTACTTTGGTAAATGTGTATTTTTATGCACAGGGACACTATCAGGAAAAGTAAGAAGTTAAGACAAAGCAGCTCTAGTTTGCAACCTTCTATTTGTCTCCTTGTACTTTGCATATCCCCTTGTATACCCCCCTAAGTGCACGTGCAAGCGTTGCTGTAATCTCAACAAAAATGCCATCTCTGAATTAATTTCTTTGCAATTGGTGCCCAGCTCTGAGCACAAAGATGGCATCCTGCTGTGTATGTCTGCTTTACAGCATTACTGCAAAAAACCACAAAGGGAAGCAGAAGCTAAAGTTCCAGCATGTGAGCTAACAGCAACAGCCCTGGCAAGGATCTTGGCTTTCAATGCCACATGGTAGGAGTTGCATCAGCAGCACTGTAACACGGGGCAAGAAAGTTATGTGCAGCAGTGCACATGGGAAGTGTGTCTTTGAGCAGAGATCTCTGGCGTGTGAGACCTGCTAGTTTCACCCTGCTCCAGCAGTTCTGCAGTGCCGCACGCGTGACGAGCGGGTGGCATCCCGGAACATGGGAGGAGACCACAGCGCTGCACTGGCCATGCATGGGAGCGGGGACACTAGTCAATTATGGGACCTGGCAAAGGACACCTCACAGGCCTGCAGCAGGAATTGCTAAGCCAGCAGAAAGGCAGACTGGGATTATCAGGTCCTGAGGTTCAGCTGGGACTCAGAACTGGTCTGAGCATAGGACTGGGACAGGGGTGCTTCTAGAAGTCAGAGGGAGTCCTTGGTGAGGCTGGGTGGACAGCAGCAACTCCACAGAAAGAGAAGGGAGTTTCATTCTATTTTTCTACACTTTACCTTATCAAATACAGCAATGTAGAGCGAAAAACCAAACACATCCTTCAGTTTGGTTTTATCTGCTATGAACTGACAGATCTCTTTGGCAATGGAAGCAGAGTCTGCAGGGACAGTGATGCTTTGGCCATTCATCAGGGTGACATTAAACATAATGGGTTTCTTCTGCTTTGTGGCCTGTAAATCAGAGTCAAATGAGAGAAACAAATCATGGGCAAACTTTACTTTTCTGTGAAGAATGAAGAAGGCATTTAGGTTTAAGAGCTCCATGCACTGTACGCCCTAGTCAACAATCTTTAGGTGAATTTCCACGCAGTTTTTTCAAAGCATAGTGAGTCTTAAATATAAATTACATCCCTGGAGTAGCAGTGGAATCAAGTTCCCTCCTCCGCACAGCTCAGGGAGTCGATTATCACATAACAGTGTGATAGACTGTTTGTGAGCCTTATTTGGCCTGGTGACTTTGGGGACAGGCTTACATGCATCAGTGGAGACATGGTCTGAAGCAAGCGTTTTGCCCGGGGAGGTGTGTGTTAGGTGATGGGGTCACTCAGATTTAGGAAGGAACCGAACTCAGGTCTTCACCTAACGGCGGAGGGGAGGTGTGTGCATGTGTGTGTGACTTTCAATTACTAAGGTGATGTTTGAAGGAAGGGGGAGGGCAATGTAGCGCTATCATACACGCTTCCTCCATTTTAAAAGCCTAAGCCCTCTTCAGTTCTTTCCACAAACAACGGTGAGAGCTTCCCTCAGGGGGTGGTTCTGGCCTGTGGCTCCTGAGTGGACAGAGATATGTCCCTGCAAATCATGTGTTGCAGCTTTTAATTTACATCCTCCACTGGTTTAGGTTAACTGAATAACCAGAGGAGGTGTAGCTAAGAAGCTGTCCAGAACAAGGCAGCTGGTCTTCAATCCCCTTGTGCAATTGATTTCCATTATTGGACTTAGGAAGATCTGTTAGCACACGTTAGTGGATACAATCCAGCATAAAATGACACAGATCAATATAAATTATCAAAAAAGGAGTTGCTACCTGAAGTTCAAGCCAGCTTGGCGGTTCAGTCCGTGCTCCGTTGACATAGGTACGTCTCAGACGTTCAGCACAATACGGTGCATAGCCTGTGGGTCCATGGTGGATGAAATTCAACAGGTACTATACGCACAGAGCATAAGAAAGAGTTAGGAAACACCGATCCTCATAAAACACTAGAAAGCTTCTGCAGCTGATAAACTAGATTAGAGTGATCAGTCAGTTTACGGTTCACCAGAAAGTGTTAAAAGTTAGAGTTAGGATTAGTGTTTTGGAAAAGGAGGTTTGAGACATCAAGTTTTCCCTCATTCTGTAAAGCTTTTAGACTGAAGACAAAGTCTTGTGTCAGTCTATTCTCTATGTTTAATGGTATGATGAATATTAGACAGAGGAGACTTTCTTCTTATGATTAGGTTAGAGCAAGGGACAGTGTTTCCAGTTGAAGAGCCTGAAGTCTTGTGACATTCTGTATGAACCAAAGTGCTGGGAAGAGGGCTAACTGCAGGTTAGAGCTGCTGATTATGGGCACTTTTAGCTTTACTGAGTTGTCTGGCAGTATCAATAGTTGAAGTCCTCGATTAAGGTTGGATGTTGGAAGAGAACAACTGGATAAACTGAGCTTTTGGAATTTGTATGACTGTTATCTTGGATGACGTGGTATAAGCATGGACTTGTATTAACATACTTGTATTTAGTGCAAGCATGGGTCAGTCACCTGGTTATCTTAATAATTAAGACTATTCCTAGAGACAGGGTACGGATTTAGGAAAAGAGAACTAAAAGAAGTCAGGTCTTTTGTGAATTCTGCATGGTTCACAGACTTTGAATTAAGACTGGTGTCAGAATATGTCTATGGCTTGTGTCTGGTTTGTTCCAAGTAGAGGCCACTTGGCAGAATTTATGACTAGATTAATCATTTGAGCTAGGCTGTCAATAAAGCAAGGCTGAAGAGTCAGGGATACCTATGGATTGTTTGCCTCTAAGACCTAGGAGGAAGGCTGATGTCAAGTGGAAGCCACAGGCTGTGTTGGTTTGGGTTTTTTTTCTCTGTGATGAATTAGAGTTATCATCCATTTAAATTTGGAAATTAACATGTTTAAGGAAATTATGAAAAAGCCCAGATCCCTATTGGATTTTGTGGAGCTCAGAGATGTAGAGTAAGAACTGGTAAAATATGAGGAGTGATTTTATACTGGACTCCTGAGTATATTTAATCACTAGGATTGAAACTGGAAACAGCTTTTAAGTGCAGGAAAGGAAGAACTGCAGAGAATCAACAACAGAACCTGACTTGTATGGCATGTAATGAAAAAGAATTAAATGTGAGTACAGCAATCACTTATTTAAATTCCCAGATAAGCATAAGAGATGAGATAGTTCCTGCTAAAATCACAACGCCGGTTGCTATGGCAGCCAGACTGTTTATGTGACTGTATCAAAACATCAAGATACACAAGAAACCAGATCAGCTAAGGCATTTAAGCTGCTGTAGGCAAGGTTAGTAGCGTACCTTCACAAATGTGTCTGAAGGGGGAAAGCAACCAAGGCAAAGTGACAGAAGGATCCAGCCTCGAGCATAGCTGTTCCTGTTGCTGTTTTCAGTGAGTTGTTTGCAAATCTGGCAATAAATCTCATCTCTGTAATAAAACATGTGAAAGCAACAGATAATGATTCACTGTCTGAACTGTCTTTGGCTACGTTTCCGCTGCAAGCTTGGCATGATTGCAGCATCATGAAGTAGATCTGAGCTAGGTTTAACCACATTAGCTAGGATACCTCCTGTAGTGTAGCACGGGAAATAACGCAGTCATTGGCTTTGGCAGGAAAAGGCTCAAGGTATACTTAATGCCCTTTGCCACTCCTTGTTACTCGAGCAGTTCAAGTGGAGTTCCCATGGTGGAATGCCGGCTGTGACAAGCAGCAGGGCTGTGCAGGGATAACAATTCCTGGGTCATCCGGCTGTAAAATGGCATGGCATTGCTGTCCCCCCACGTGTGATACTTGCTCTAAGCTCTCTACAGTATGCAGCTTGTGTCTAAATGCTCTTGTCTGTCTGCTCATATATGGACTTCGGGATAAGTACAGGGAGAAACTCTGCTTAACTTCACATTTTTAGGAAATTTGGAGTGAGTCCTTGGACAGGAATGGAGGAAAGGGTGCTTCACAGCGAGCTTCTGAGAATGCAAGTTGCCTGCACCAAGGACATATGGGAAACAGATACAACAAGCTGCATACAAGCTAAACTGCTATTTAAAAATCATCTTAAGTTTTCTGGACTCTTGGAACACACATTTGGCACGGCTGATGTGGGAGGACACAAGATGGATGAGGTTCTTGATCCCATATAGGGCATGTGATGAAACACAGACCGAGGGAGTAGATGCTTAAGCTTGTGACCGTTATGATACATTGATTGGAGGCAATTTTTGCCAGCTGAAGATCTGCTTCTGGGAGCATCTTGACTAAAACAAAGCAACTATGCAGAGAGGAATGCAGTGCGTGACTGAGGTCAAGGCAGGGCCTGTGCCTATGGGCTGTTACAGAAAAGTGTTGCATAAGCTAAAATAGGCTAAAATGAAGGACTGCCAGAACCAGCCAGTGTCTGTCTCATCCTCACACCATGCTTGGCCTAAGGTTCAGCCTCACATCACTTGCAAGCAGGATTTCTTCTTCTAGTGGCTGAGATACTCAGCAAGCCAGCCCTTCAGCCATCTCTGATTTGGGGATATTGCTTGAGGGCTCAGAAACAGGCTGTTGGGAAACTGAGGTTATGAACATCTCTCATGTACCTAGCGTACACTAAAGCCATACTTACTGTCTCTTCTGAGTGTTTCTTCTCCCTCATACTAGGGCTGTGTTCCACCTTCAGGTGTTACTGGGTTACAGCCCTCAGCTCTGCCCCATTGCCTACATGTGGGGTGTTCAGAAAGCCATACGTGGAGACAGCTGACCTAAACTACAAGGTAAAAATGCCAGAAAAGGCAGTAAGGGAGCATTCTCTGCCCCCTCTGATAACGGTGAACCATCCTCTGAACAGGTGTGTGCCTACAGTCTCAGTTCTATGCGGCTAGCTTGGGCTTTCAGTCAGGAATCCTCAGAGATAAATGTGAGACATTTCCAGCATTTGGAAAATGCCCCGGGACTGTGGAAAGGGGACGCAGGATTTGCCTGATGTAATGGGTGCCTCGTCCTAGAAAGGAGGTACAAATTTCCTACCTGATGGCAGGGCGCAGAATTGCATTGCCAATAATGAAGTGCACTTTTTCTAGGTTGGACATAGGTCTCTCAGAGATCGAGCTGTCCTCTTGGAAAGCCTCTTCTCCACTTTTCAGCTGGTCTGTCACCTGAAAGAAACCAAACAGAACCCCAGAGTGCTCCAGCAACCTCCCCTCTTACCAGGCAGCTCTCCCAGAAATAAGAGACATTCCTTCTCTATCTTTGTGGCTAAAACTCTTTCTGCTCAGTGCAGGAGCAGTTAGGAACAGGCCATATTTCCACCCCCCTCTCAAGCTAAGTCATAAAATGCAGTGTTACAGCACCGTTACTGGCTAGGGGAACTTTCTTGTGCAGTCCCGTACAGCTCTAAGCACATGGTGGTTCTCAGTTTGCTCAGGGCTTTGGGTAAACAGTTCTGTAATACCAACACTTCTCAATAATAACTTGTTCCCTGTGCCCAGCAGAAAGGGATGGAGTTAATTTGCTAGAGAACGAATGACAGCAGTGCACATGGCGATAGTTTGCAATGAAGAACAGTGCACCAGGTACCCCACATGCAGGGCTGCACTGGCTTGGTAGGGGAACAAGTTCCCAGCTGGGAGGTTGCTGTCATCTGTCAGAAGGTGAAGATAAGGTTCCAGGCAAAAAGAATTATGGGGAGCAATTTATTTCCACCTCTTACCTTCCCTGTCAACTTGGATGACCGTTTCAGCTTCAGGGAAGAGATTCCCTTGGAAATCTTGTTATCCCTTCTGCTTTCTCTCTACAACACACATTATCATTATAGGAAATTAGTTTAATGCACAGCAAGAATGATTCATTAAGGAAGGAAAGATGCTCAAATGGAGATGGTTTTGTTTGTCCCCTCCTGCCAGAAGCAGCTGCAGTGTCCTTCCAGGACTGACAGGGGCTCTTCTGCACTTCTGGCATTTCAAGTACAGTAGCACGAAAGGGTTCCTTTGCTTTTCTCACTCCTGGTAGAACCAAGGAAACCAAGGAAAGCAAACAAAAATACAGACATAGCCTGCTCCTCTCACCATATTTGGGCTGTCGTTCCTGAACTGGATCTGGTTTTTCCTGCCAAGTGTGTCATATATCTGTGCCATTACGGAGCTGTTCTTGGTGGCAGTATTCTTGGCAAACATTGCTGGCTCTGGCAGGTCCCCCATGAACCTCAGGATGATAACCCACACAACTAGAGAAGCCTGTAGTGGCAGAAAGCACAGTCAGAAATTGCCAAGAGAACCAATAGCCTCATGCCATTTCTTCCTGTTCAGACGAGAGCATTTTCTTCCTTTCCCCAGTCCAAGCTGTTACAATTCCCCTCTCCTCCCACCATTTACACCAGGAGTTTACTTTCACTTCAAACAACGTAAGACCAACATTCACAACACTCTCATGCTAAAGGAAGAGGGGGCAGGTCTAGTGGGAATGTCAAATTGACTCTGCGATTGCTGAGCCCTCACCATTGCCTTTGCTGGCACCTTGGAGGTGTGCTGTGGATGGGGTGAGGTGGAGAAACCTTGGCTGAACTACCCTCTGCATTTACCCACCTAGACAGATGAGCAGTGGAGTGAACTTTTCCAGCAGCCCCCATGCCCAGCTCTAGAAAGCCAAGTAATAGCAAAGCTTTTGCAGCATGAGATCCTCCATTCCGCCAGGTTGCTTAGCATCAAGAAGAACTCCCCTCCTCAATCCCCCTATACTTCAAGATGAAAATTGGAGGCCTGGGCCTCCCTCTTCTGTCTTAACTCACAGACCAGCAACCCTAACAAGAGCAGAGAGATGGGTGAACTCTGATGCTTCTTCTGCCCAGTCCATTTTTGCCCCCAAAAGTTATCTGGAGAAGTCAAAACAAGCCTCAGAGTTCCCTCTTTAGACAGACTAAAGGTGACTAGAGATCTTGTGTCGGGCAGGTATCTGTGTGAAGTGCCTGCTTGCAAAGTGCCAAAAAAGTGCTGATGGGAACTACTGCTTTCATACAAATGCTTAGGATCATCTGTTTGGCTCTACAGTCTTTGGTTCCCAGGGCTGTGCCAGAGACGCGGGAACCCGAGGATGAGGGAAGCCATAGAAGGCAGGGCTGTGAGGGAGCAGGTTCAACAAGAAGCAAGATACCAGGACGTTGTCCTTGTCATCATGGTAGAGTAGTGGGTGCCGCAGCTGTCTCCGAATATGTGTATGTGTAGATGACCCCTGGAAATAAGTAGCTGCAAACTTTGGGAAGGTGTACTCTTCCAAGCCATCTGCTTCCTCTTCTAGCTCCACACTCATAGGAACCATGTCCAGGTCCACCTCATCCAGCTTGTTAGGCTTTGTTTCCAAGTCCTGTGCAGAACACGAGGAATAAGCACATTTTCTTTCCCTGTACTCTGATATTCTTGTTTTGTGTTCTTTTTGGTTTTCCTTATTTTTTTTTCCTGGCCATAGGTCCTCCAGAATTTGGCTTTCCAGCTAACCCCAAAGCCATTGTCAACTGCTGCCAGAGCTTGTCCTTCTGAGATGCATGCATTCCACATGACCTCCCTGTCTTGGTCTTCAGCAAGAACATTGCTGATGGAAAATCCAGGTGTTATCTCATTGCTCACATCCTGCACTAACCCAGACCATCCTACTCTGCCTACCTTTCCCTACCCAATTCCATCCTCCACAGCTGTCAGGACCAGTATATCTCAAATTTTGCTTTTAAGAACATAGGATAACTTGAGTCGTGAACTTCCAGCTTGTTTCAGCTGGAAAATCACTGAGAGCACTGTCAGCAGAACATGTGGTTGGTGCCAAAATGCAGAGAATGGCACTATTTGGTGAGGGTCTGCTGGGCCAAAGAAACAAACGGGCTTTTGAGGACATAATCCCCAAAATGCATGTGACCAAAAACTTCTGGGAACTGACCTCTGAAAGCAGAACCCGAAGAGCCTGTCTGGATTTGGGTGATTCTTTCACTGTACAGAAGGTCATTAAACAGAATTCACCACTGATGGAATTCCAACAAACTCAATGGACTTACATGAGGGATGAACATGACCCATTATTAGTCTGCAGCTCTGTACCTCAAAACCCACAGGAGCTTGTCCTTCTTGGCCTCCAATCATAGAAGGTAAAAACCCAAAAATTTTGTCTACCATTTCTTGGTCACTGATAATGTCATGATTTGTTGGTTTATTGGCAAGAACATTTCTCCTTTGTCTTTCTTCTGCCTCCTCTCTCTCCAGAGTAGTCAGGTGTTCCTTTAAACATAGAAGTTGGTTAGACATGACTGGAACATCATTCTGCCAGAATGGGTGTGAGAATGCAACACGATTACAAAGGTGTTAGGACAGTGAGGTCCAGCTCTGCTAGTGCAGCGTTGGAATGTGAAGTCAAATGCTGCTTGGGCTAAGCAGTTACAAAGACCTAGCACATATCAGCAGCAGGGCCTCGCTCTTACAGCTGTCTTTGGACTGTTGGCCTATTGGTAATGATGTGCAATTTTTCAAGAACTTTATCGACAAGAAATAGTACAGGAAAAACATAGAATTCCTAACAGCAGAAAACCCCGCATTATTTAAAATTTAAAAATCTCCTGTGTCAGGGGGCTGTAATAGCACTGTGCATGTTTGGGTAAAGCACCAGCTCATACTGCAAACAGAAATGTGCATGTGTTTGCCTTGTCCCATTTCTAAAGCATTGTTACAAATAGGTTTACAACTATGTCTGCTTTTTATTAAAACATAGCAGTGCTTAGATATTTGAGCAAGCTCACAGGTGTGAGCTGGGCAAGCTATCTTGTCAGCCGGGGGGCACAGCATTCGGTGTGCCAACATACTTACCTTTTCTAATCTCAGAGCTTCTTCCCTTGCTTTCACTGGTCCAAGGACTTTGATGAGACGTTTCTCTTCTTCCAAACGGATATTCCTGGCTTCCAGCTTGCACGTGTTCTGTGGACAACAGGACCATCCTGTAGCTGTTTCCATAACCGCTGAGCCGGCTCCCTTCTGCCATTAACAAGCTGTCCACACTAGGGCTTTACCCCAACAGGGACTCAGTTCTAGATTTGGCATTTTAGGGAACAGGCCACAGGCAGAAATCTGCAAACTGGCTTTGTCCTGTTTGTCCAACATTAATACAGGAAGGAAATCATAGAGAGGCCTTCCGTGTGCTATGGACTGCCAAGGCAGTAAGTACAGGATTTTCTCTGGCAGCACATACCAAGACACACTGCATTAGAATTTCCTTTTGAGTGGATCCCTAAGTGACGCTATCAGGCCTTGCTGTGGAAGTTGATCTGCCTTTGCCCGAGTGACTGATACACATGCACATCTTATCTTTTCTCCTCCCTTCTGTCAAAAACATTTCAGCTCTGTCAGTGAAGTTTGCATCCGTGATAACGAACACAGAAAGCAAACGTAAACAAGATCATCTGCTCAAAACTCCGCTTTCATCCTTGACAAGAGCTCAAAATAAATATCCTCATCCAGTGCTATGCTATGGCAGCACTTGCTGGTCATTAAATCTTTATCAGAACATCACAGAAATGACGTGTTCACAAGGTATCTGTAAGCATACCTCCCTCTTCATCCTCAGGTAGATTCGGCGAGCAAACATGCCCCTTGCGTACGCCTGTATAACACATACAGCTTTCTTCTGCTTTGCTATCTTTTGACGCATCAGATAACCACGGCACATGGCTTGAAACCTGATGATATGAGCACGGGTTGCTTCATACTGCTTAGCAAGCTGCTGGCTCCGGTAGAGAGCCTGCAGGCGTCCAAAACCCAGCATAACCTGTAGGAGGTGGAGGAAAAATAGTGATTATGGTTCAAAACCATTGAGAGTGGGGGTGAGTTGGTATGAGTAGAAGATAGCAAAATTCAGGAAATGGATAAAGACACTGGAAGGGGCTAATGTATTACTGCCCTTTATGCTTTATTTTCTGCCAGCAGTAGGCTTTTAAAACTAGATTATATAGAGTTATTCTGGGACCTGTTCAAGGGAGTGGCTCCAGGAAGTGACAGTGATAGCCTGGGATTACGACAAGGGAAGGAAGAGAGCAGAAACGAAGCCAAGTGAATGGGGGAAAAAAAAGGCACATCCTTGGAGAGGTGGGTACGACAATCCCAAGAGAAGAAGCAGAGGAGGATGGGGCAGAGTGCAGGACAACGGCCTGGCTCTGCAGACAAGAACTGCATCACTGAGGCACAACAGAAAATGTTCCTGACTGAAAGTGGCAGTTTCTCCTCCTGCCCCTTGCAAATGGTATGTATAGGATATATTAATAATAATCCCTGCCACACAAACTCACAATACGTGAGTGCCCCCAATATGGTGTAGCTTTCCTCCCCCAGGAAACCTACCATCTGTAGAAGGTCAGCCAATATATTTAATAATGTGAGGTTGATATAATGATTTTTCTGGTAATTTTTTACACATTCCTAGTTTTCCTGTAACAGTTGTGGAAGACACTTTGCTTTGTGGTGATGCACAAATGCTAGCCTTGGACTTCTGACTAGAAGAAGTGTGGGATCACTCATATGCCAGGCCACCAGAGCCCAGGCCTGTCAGAGGTTAGTTGGGTTACTATTTCACCAGAAAGCAGAAATGTCACAGGTTCAGCAAACCCTGTGAGGTCCTGGAGCCCTTCTTGGACTTCATACCTTTCTTTATGCCCTGCCATCTTGCCTCTCCTGCCTTCAGTTGTGAATATCTTCTTTCCTGATACGCCACTCAGTCTGGCAGGGCATAGTATATAAACACACACACACAATGTACGTGTGTGTATACATATATTAAAAAATATATATGTTTATATATACACTCATCTCTTACCATTCTGAAATCCTTCCGGCAGCAGTAGCCTCGCCAGGCTGACTGAATAGCTACAGCAGACTTCCTCTGCTTCAGAAACTGCTTCCTAAGCAGACAGACAGGTGAGATGACAAGCAATAGGTTATTTCTGCTGCTTCTTATGACAACAGTAAAGAATAAGGTGGCATTTTTTTCCTTTTATGGGATGTCAACAGTCTGATCTCAGCCTTACCTGCTGTCTAGGAACACTAGAGCCAGGAAAGCTATTGACAAACTAACGAGCTCAATTATTAGTAGGCATCTTGCCAGGGCAAGTTAGTAGCTCAGTGAGGGCTCTTCTGCCTGCTTCTGAGTAGCCCAAGAAAAACATCATGCTGCAGCAGAAAGATCAGTCTGGTCACATGCTTCCAGATTACCCTCACGCAAAGCATTTTGTCTGCTTACACATTCTCCGTGCTGATGCAAAGGCCACAATAGTCTGTTTTGCCTGACCTTTTCTGTCAATAAAGGCCTTAGGAGATTCCACCCAGGCGCAGCTCATTCTGCAAGTGAAGCGCCACCACGAATCAGTCGAGCTCACAAAGTCTTTTCCTATTTGCTTTGCTATCCATTTGCTAGTAGAAAGATGAGACAGAATATTACTAATCCACCTTGATACATCCGAGCTGACTTTGCACTTAATGCTGCAAAAATACTCATAGCAACTGCAAACCAAATTCATTGCTGTGGTAGGAGAGCTCTGCACGAACTGAAAAAGCCCTTGCACCAAGCCTGGATAAGTTAACTCCCCACCTGATGACCACTTGCTCCCCAGTGTCTTAAGTGCCAGGACCAGGAGCCCAGCTGAGAAAGATGACCTTCCCATGGATGTCACACCGTGGCTGTCAGAAGGGGTACACAGCTCTGACAGTTTGAAAATAAAAGCGAGGTGAGGCTTTTAGGGAGCGGTAATACCCTGTTAGACAGCAGGCAGAGTTTGAAAAAAAGGGGGACGCTTCTGGGCGTTTGTGTCATGTTTTATAGTTCTTGCTTCGCTACTGTCAGGAATATTTCTAAACCAAATCAGATTCGGTCCTGTATCATGGTTCTGGTTGGGGGATACAAGACTAATAAGTGCAAATCATGATGTAAACAAAGCATTTAATGAGGACAAACATTTACTTGACAGTGACTAGATTTCACTTCTACAGATACTTCAAAGTAAACCAGACAAAATGCAAGAACGGTGCATCTTTGGCAAAGAGAAGGACTAGTCAGTTTCTATTTGATTCGCTTCTATGTCTTGTCTCAAAGAATCATCCTAAATAAGAGAGTCCTTGTAGCTCTGAGAAAGACATGGATCCCATGGGGATTTCCTGCTTCCCAGATACCTACTGTTTACTAGAAATATTAAGCACAAATCCTCCTTCCAGCATGAAAGCGGCATGTGCCACAGCCCTGCGTTTTGAAAAGCATCATGAAAACAACGAAACTGAGCCAGAACGGATCTTTGTGCAAAATCTGCATAGATGCACTGTACACTGTCATGTGGCAAGTGCTGGATTCAGGGCTAGTGGAAGGTATGGATCCATACATTTCATACTCAAAAATGCTTCACAGCGTGTGCTAAACTGTGCCACAAAGATTACTGCTTCAAACCAAAGCAAATTCCCTTCTGTAAGACCACTGACCTGTCCTTCAATCCTCTCATCACCTTCTGGATAAGAAGAACCTTATCTGTGAGTACATTCTGGCGTTGCAGCTCCAATATTGTATCATGATGATCCTGTTAAAAGAAAGTGCAGATATGCCAGCTGAGCAGACACCTCCAGAACTTCTGAAAAGTGGACACATGGTCTGAAAGAGGCCCAAAATCGTGACGTAGTGGATTAAAATGCATTTGCGGAACTGCAGTGGGAAGAGTGTGCACCACCTGACCCCACACGTGTGGCTGTAGCCATAGACAAGCAGAGAATCTGCCTGCAGTAAGACTGTTTTTACCCAGAGGAAAAGGTATGGACAAGGAAGTCCTCTGCAACAGTGTGCTCGAATCCAGTTCTTTTTTATGCTTAAGGCTTTAGCACAGACCAGTACCTTGCACTGTGCCGTTCTAGCTGCAATGCTGGAGCATGGGAACAGGATCAGCCTCTCCTACGCCAAGCTGTGTCCATTAAATTACTTGGCCTTCAGGATCAGGCCCCCAGCCTCAGATTCGAGAGAGTTTATAAGTCCTTCTAGGTCACCACTCTTGCACAAGCAGGTCAAGACACACTGTGAAGCACCCAGTTTTTCAGGAGAAGAGACAATAAACTGTCCTTTCTACTTACTTTAAGGAAAATCTTGGTCTTTCCAGCTTGCCAGCTTTCATCCTTGCCCAGCACTGCTTCAGAGATTTTGATACAGCACTGTCGAGCATCATTCTTCAGCTGATGTGCAAAAGCATCATCGTGTTAGGGCTTGGTTGGAAACACAGCACACTATGTAAGGATCTATTGCCCCGCATTTCAAAGGGCGAAGAACGGAAACAGATGAGGTCCTACAGACCTCTGGGCTGACAGTATAGTGAACGAAATGGTCAAGAAAAGGAAGAACATGAGTGCGTGGCCAAGCGTTCCAGAGTTCAAGTGCAAGGAGGATGTTAGAGACCTCAGAAGAGTGTGATTACAAAAAAGAAAAATCTGAGGGCAATGGGGATGCCACCGTGCTTGGGTGGAGCAGGTCAAGGATAGTGGGACCTGAAAACACCTCTACAGTTTCAGCTAAAGGTCCAAGCGAGTATGTAAGTATTTAGCTTCAGTTACTGTGATGACAGCTCTCTCAACTGTGCCAGCAATAATCCAAGAACTTTCTACTGTGGGAAAGACTAAAGCCTCATAAGGAAAAGTTAGACTAGCCTTAAACCAAGTTTGTGCTAACAACCCACCTGTTTTCGAAGAGACCATGGCAGGAGAACTCTGTATCTCTCAAAAAACTCCTCATAGCTGTAGCGAATTGGGTAGCCAGCTTTCCTGATCTGGATGGTCTCCATCATCCCTGAATATCGCAGCTGTTTGATACAGAGCTCCCGGTCAAACAACTGAAAGGGAAAGCAGACAAGGAGGGTGCTTAGTACTGAAAGAAGATACACACGCAGCATTCCTCAGAACATATCTATTCACCTCCAGCCCCAGAGTGCCTGCAAAATGGCCTGCTATGCTTTTTTTAATTGCACTTCTTAGTTCTTTAGTGTCCTAAACTAATTCATTACAGGCATAAACAAGTGACCCCAAAGAGTCTTCAAATTTGTGTTTATCAGCAGTGGAAACAGTCCATTAACTTCCGTCTGGCTTTAGCAATCATTTTCAATTCTAGAACTGCACTTTCAGATGAACAATAAATTATTCATATCATTTTGCAGGTGCGAATAACTGCAGCAGCAACTTGGGCCCTTTGGGCACAGCCATGCAAAACATAGCTGCTAGTTTCTTGTAATGCAGATTAAAAATACGCTCACTAAGCCACATGCAGTGCTTTAAAAATTACTAAGTCGCTAGACCAACAGCATGCAACGTTTTAATGTAGAACTGGGTCGCAGTCTCCTGAGTTCCAGCCAAGCATCTTAATGACAAACTCGCTCCTCGTCTCCTGTAGTGTCAAATTAAGCCACATCACCCCAAAAACTAACAGCTCTCCTCCTCACTCAGGTTATTTCATTGTATGATCATTATTGGATTCCAGTGGTTTTGTTTGCCCCTTGTCGAAGGGCTAGAAACTCCCTGGTTTTGTCTTTATCTTTGCAGGACAGGCTTTTACAACTCCTCTCAGCATGCTTTTTTGCCATCTATTACTTCGTGGTGCTTTTAGAGATGTTGTAAATTAACAATGCTATATCTTACCACGCTTTTTATTCTAGCAATAGCCCGTACTCCAGCTCTCTTGGCTGAGGTACAGATATAAAATCCTACACAGCAAGTGACAGCTTTTTCTCATTAAGAAGTTTACTCAAGACAAGACCTCATATTGTTAAAGCATTACCAGCGGTTTCTTGTAGTCATTTGGTTTGATGCAGCGGATGAAGTATGGCTGGCACTGCTCAAGGATTTTCATTAGTTTTTCCAGAGACTGCTTGAACTGTCCTCCCAGAGTGGAGAGCCGTTTGGTGGTATCCAAGCCCTGGGAAGAGTAAGCACACGCTGACTGCTACGTCATTCACTGTCAGAGGGACGGTTAATAAATCTTCATATTATCGTACCATGTAACAGTATCACACAACTGCCAGAAGAAATTATTTACCTACATGGGAGCTAAATCTGCCATCTGTATCTTATTAATTTGGGGTTATTCTAGGGAAGAAACCCCACTGAGCTCTTTCACCTACCTGGGCACTCCGTTCTAGCAGTGGGGGTGGCTGTGGTAGAACATATTCCACCCACAGGAGCCCGCATAGGCCTGTCTCTTCCAACCAAGGAAGTTTAGCGTAGGGCTTGGGTGCCAAGCTATTAGCGTGGGTGCGTGCCCGAAAGCTTGGTGAGAAACAGCCCCTCCCAAAGCACTAATAACCTCCAGGCCAGACATTTTGCTGCCATCTCATAGCTAACCAGGAATGCTAAAGATCCAGAAGAGCTCATTCCTTAGTGATTAGGAGGACTGATTGGTCACCTCGCTCATTAATACCACAGTAAGCAGTGAAAAGGCAAACTTTTACTGGAGGGTAAGCTAAGAGCTGCTCTATTTATGGCTGCATATAAAGTGCTTTACGTCTCACCGCTCCTAGATTGAATTTTGCTCCCAGTTGCAATAGCGTAACCCCAGAGGGATTGCACTTGGCTGCAGTTAGCTCCTGACTTCCCCAGCTTCTCTGAAAGCACAGGTTCACCTCTGTCTTTCTCACACAGATCATCACAACAGGCCTAGCTTCTACCCCCTAGTACATTTTAAGGGCCCATTAAGTTACACGCCTTTTACATACAGGCATGGAGCCAACCGTTGCAGCAAAATACAGCTAGTTTGTTTGTTTGAGGGGTTTTGGTGGGTCATGGGGCTTGGGGTTTTTTCCCAAGTAAATCTTTTAAAGTCCAGCGCCTGTCCTCGCTCTCGTGGTCTTTACAGTACCTCATCCTGCCGGTGCTTAGGGTTAAAGTGCCCTTTCCAGCACTCAAGCTGCCACCCCCTGCTTCGGCTGCAGGGCAATGCTGCCCTCCAGCGCCCAAACACTCGTGGCCTTGGAAAACAGTTCCCGGGAATGTCTCCCGGCAGCTCTGAGGCATCTTAGGGCTCACAAGCACCTCTTTGAAGTAGAGATGCTAACAGCATATACATGTTCAAGCTGTACAAGAGTTAAATGCGAGATCTTAGAGGCTCCCAGATCTTAGAGGCTTTTCTGCTGTACCGGGAAATGAGTGGGATGGCCACACAGGTCTGAAGCCTGTGCCCTCGTGATCTCACGCAGAGAACATCGTGAAAGCTGGATTTGTGGTTGAGGTGGTGGTGACTTTTCTCCCCTGGCAAGCTGGGAGAGCAACTCTGAGACCTCAGCACAGCAAAGTTCCTCCGGTACTTTGTTCACTATTCTAGTGTGTAGCCTGCCTCTTAGACTTCCCAATGGTGGGACAACCTATTTGAAATTAATAGCGGTATTTCAGCTAACGTCTGTGTGTTCTGAAATGGGCACTAGCCCACGTTTAATATCTCCTTTCTTGACATGCCACTGTACTTTCTAAATTACTTACTCTTCTGTAAGGAAAGGCTTTCTTCAATAACACCATCTTATTTACAGAGGCAAAAACCATCAGAGAATTAGAGCAATGTAGATAGACCTATATTTAATGTGAACGTAACCAGAGCATTTAAGAGATGCTAAGCCAGTTCTCTGACGCTGCTTGTATCTCTTCCAACATTCTTCTCCCCCAGGATATTCACCTGTCCATAGCCAGATGTTCTGCGCAGCAGAAAGCCAGGCTGGGATGACGACTGAGAAAGAAAGGGTAGGACCAGAAAACAATGCCAGGAGAATAGACAGGTAACAGGTACAATAGTAAACTGACTGTTTGTTCTGCACCCTGACAGGAAAACTCAAAGTTACAAACAAAAGCAGAAGTACCTTCACACAATGATGACACTGCATAGTTAAATGCTTAGAAATTAAAGCATGTGAAAGTTGCAGGAGGGCAGAGAACTTGAACTCTGTCCCATGCTGTTTCCAGTCCACTGTGCTCTACAACCTCCTTTTCACTATGCACAGGACAAGGCTCCCTACACTGCTAGGCACAGATGATCCTGTGATAATTAGCCACCGTGAACTTTGTCACAAAGCCTCTGGGCCGGGAGGGAGAGCTAAAGTTGCAGCAACATGCGAGACTGTGTCTACAGGTGTCACTGGGAGCAAGAGACAGGGCCTTTCTGTGACAGCACAGCTGTTTGCTCCTTTGCTAGCCTGTCAGCCCTCTNTTAAAAGCAGAAGTACCTTCACACAATGATGACAATGCATAGTTAAATGCTTAGAAATTAAAGCATGTGAAAGTTGCAGCAGGGCAGAGAACTTGAACTCTGTCCCATGCTGTTTCCAGTCCACTGTGCTCTACAACCTCCTTTTCACTATGCACAGGACAAGGCTCCCTACACTGCTAGGCACAGATGATCCTGTGATAATTAGCCACCGTGAACTTTGTCACAAAGCCTCTGGGCCAGGAGGGAGAGCTAAAGTTGCAGCAACATGCGAGACTGTGTCTACAGGTGTCACTGGGAGCAAGAGACAGGGCCTTTCTGTGACAGCACAGCTGTTTGCTCCTTTGCTAGCCTGTCAGCCCTCTGCAAGAAGGAAAAGGCCAAGTCCCTCTTGCCTGTTGCCCAGTCAGACCTCTTGGTGTTCTGACCCAGCAGACTCGCTACATGTGCAGTATGACAGCAGTTTAGCTGCTGCCTTCTAGACAGGTCTGGCTTTGCAG
>VZSC01014903.1:11984-27949 GCA_013398225.1 Steatornis caripensis
ATTCCTGTGCAACCTGCTCTAGGCTAACCTGCTTTAACAGGGGGGTTGGACTAGATGATCTCTAGAGGTCCCTTCCAACCCCTACCGTTCTATGATTCTATGATTCAATAACCTCAGGTTGAAGGTCCTAAATGAATTATTTTTTTCTTGCTAAGTAGTCAATATGGGCTGAATTTGACCTACATTAATGGCTTAAATTCTTGTATCAGTCAGTGTTTGTTTATCAAATAAGGGAAAAATAATGTTTAGCATACAGGGTATGTGATCTCTGTTGAGTTATCTTGGACTTGTTCTTGAAAGTTGCCTCCATTCCAGTTGCAACTGAAACACAAAAACCTTTGGCTTAGCTGTGGTGATCCTTTTTTAATAAGATTAATTAAATCACCCTGAGATACAAGCTGAAGTGCAAGCAAGGCTTCTGTTGCGTTGGTCATTCACCCACTTGGCAAAAGTATAAGCAATAAACTACCTGAGTTACCAAGTTCTTTAATGTCTCTGTATTATTTTCAGTCATGCCTTAAGGACAAAATTCACTTAATCTGCACCGAAGAATCAAATCGCAAATCTCCCATATGCAACGGAATGTGATAGAGGTGATTGAGTGGTTACCAATCCATTTCACTTGGAGCTGATGTATCTGCACAGTACTGTGCAGCAACACTAGCTCAAGTTTGAAAGGTTCACAACATAATTTATTACTGCCTCGAACGCTGGCACTATAATAATACAACTTCCAGTCTGTAGTACATTAGTCCTGGTAGGCAGCTAAGTGCCATACGGCCACTCACTCATTCCCTGAAAGTCAGATGGCAGGGAATCAGAAGGGCAAAATCTTGTGGATGAAAATAAAGCAAGCTTAAATGATGAAGGAAAAAAAAAAAAAAGAAAAACACAAGCAACGCAAAAATCACTAACAGCAGGCAGATGCCCAGCCATGGGCATAAATATGCAGAAAACAGCTCTCATCAGCTTATAGAAAAGTACTTGGGCTATACTCAGAGTCCTCAAAACTTTCAGCGATAAACAGCAATAAATGTTAGAAAGGTACAATAGTTAAGTTTAATATGGGATAGAAGGCAGTTATAATTTTGGGTCTGCTACCAGAATTAAATTATATGAAAACACATCTTTGCTGAGGGTCACTATTTTTTTTTTATTTGACTGCCTTTAGATACACAAAATATATATGACATAAACTACTGGGAATTCTGACAAATGTGGGCTTTTGAATGCTTCATATGGGGGAATAAAACCGCAACAATCATGTTTATCCAAAGTTGAAAATTACCTTGAGTTTCAAGTACATAATGATCCAGTTTGATATCTATATATTACTTTGGAAAAGCAATAGGTTGATTGAGCACACAAAAGTAATTTGTGCTACAGGCTTCCAAAGTTGCTTCTTTTTTCAAATGTCATAATCCACTGTATATATTTAGGTTTTTTCTTCATACTCCTTTCTTCCTTTTAAGCCTCCATGAGAAGTACAAAAATACCTCTAAAGTAGTATTTTGCAAGAGAGAAGTTTGAATTAGAAAGATGCATCTCAGGGATCTGTTTTTGTTCTAGAAAGATCTTTTAAACTAGAAAATAGCCACCGAAATACATTATTTGCTTTATCCAAAATATGGACTTAAAAAAACATATTCCCGAAAAATGTATCATAAATATAATTGATAGTACTCATGTTAGTTACTAGTTGTATTAATATTCTCATATATATTTATAACTTTAAAAAACATACTATCTGTCTCACTAACTGTAAGATACCAGATTACAGTAGCCATAATACAATTCATTTTTAATAAAAATTGCTACTGGTGAATTATAATATGAAGTGTCTACTGGAAATGAAGCAATTATTTCACTGGTACCTATAATGCTGGCAAGCTTAACAGTTCCCTTTTTTTTTTATTGGTAACTGAGCTACATAGTCAAAAGTAAGCCTCCTCGGTAAAACATAGTACAAAACAAACCCACAATTCCTCACCAATTCTGCTTCTCAAAAGGCAACTTGTTTTTCATGCTAAATGCTCAAAGATAGTTGAGACCATCTACTTCCTTAAAGAAAAATCTTTATAGATGACTTCCAAGTCTAGCTGTCCATTGTGATCTCTCCTCCTCTACATTTCTTCTCATCAATAAATTTTAACATAGGTGACCTACTGACATGACAAAGTCTATGTTCTAATAATGGAATCTCAGAATTTTATTCCTAATCCTTCTTTTCTGTCACTACCGTTTTTCCCACTTCCCAGATTTACAATGGATGAAAGCTCAAGTAATGTGCCTGGTTCATGCCTGAGGCACAAGTCTAAAGTCTTGTCTGCATTTAACTTCCTTGCAGGCAAAACTCCAGATGTAGCTTCAAACCAGCTGAATTCAACACATTCAGAACACAACATTGTCATTAATTCAATTTTAATGTGGCTCAAGCCAGCATAATTTCTATGAATCTGGGACAAATTTATTTACATGAAGTATGGACTTAAGAATGTGTACTCTTTGTTAAACTGATTCCAAATATAGCTAATGATGATATCTCTAGTGTCTCTCTAAGAGTCAGGTTAATAAAGGAAAAGACAACAAAAAGACAACCTAAAGAAAACAAGGAGGATAGTTGCATATCTCTTTACATTTTTTTTATAATTGGAAAGAAATAGTTCTTGTGATGGCATTAGTAGAAAAGGAAATGGAAGATCAGTTAAGAAAGCAACAAATGAGTAGTTAACATTGTGAGTGAGACCACTAGTAACAAGGATCAGGAAAGTTAACATGACAGCCCCAGGGAGAGTATAGATTCTATGCTTTGTGATCATTAATTTCAGGTCCAGTACATGCCCATAATTTTTCTGCGGTTAAGACTTTATAGAAAAGCTTTATAAACCCTCCTCCATATATAAGGAAGATACTTACACATCTGAAGAAATCTGTTCCAGCACCAACAAGAGATTTTGCCACATCCAGGCACAAAGCATCACAAAAAGATGCAAGATTTGTACTGGTTCATTGCTAATTAGTAGTGTCTAACATATGTAGTTGGAAAACAGAGACAAAATTCTCATTTTTTTTTCTTGTTTTGCATGAAAACTTACTCAGATATGTCTTTGAACCTACACCTTGGTTCATTATGTCTTGATGTTAATTAACATTTTATTTTTGTTGCAGTTCAGGATTTTTCCTCCTAGAGTATGAACCAAGAACTTGAATGTGTTTTCTTTCCTAACTTCATGACATTTTACTTTTCTCATCTTCATGTAAGATTCAGGATATTTCAGTGTTTCTCTATAATGCATAATTACATTAACAGTTAATCTATATTCAGTTGCTCTATTTTTTTTAAAGAAATTATAAATAACAGAAAGAATCTATCATTTAAAATACGTTAATGTAGAAGAATGGCTGAGCATGACTCATTCATGCTTAAGACAATTCACTTTTTAATAAAAGTAGCATAACCATACAGAAACACTTGCAATATCTGTAGTTGTCTTAACTAATATTGCATCTCTTTATTTACTTGTACTGTAATATATGTCACTATTTCTAAGTCCTTTTTTCTCCATTGAAGACCACCTGTTAATCACTCTTAGTAGAAAGTGTCAGTTTTCAGTCACTACTTTAGCTGCTTTTGAAGCCAAGAGCATTATGGAAGATTTCTTATGAATCTGCAAATTGATATTCCTATTAAAAAAAAGTGTAATTTTTTTCATTTTTAATCAAGTTATATGAATGAGCAACCCAGAAGACAAAATAGGAAATGATGGGAACATTAATAGGAAAAAAGACATTCATTGTGACTCAGCTTTTACCTGGGTGAACAACTTCTCTCCTAGGGTAGCTTTCACTAGTACATGATGCCCTGATGGGAGTTCAGTTAATTGATCAATTGATAATCTTTATCTAGGTTGTTATTTTCATACTATTGGGAAGCCCTAGATAATTTTTGAAAGAAAAGACCCATGACATAGAAAATTTTATACAATTTGTTATGTATACTATGTATAAATACGTTTATATGTATATATAACAAGATATGTGTGTGTATGTATATACACACACTCTCCCATTACAGATTTCATTTCCAGAAGTACTATGCAAGAAACTCAAAAGCCGTTTGTTAAATATCAGATGATAATGCAGAAGCTTCATGCACTTAAGGATATCTGGATCTTGACTACCTTTAAAACACTGAAGTATTGTTCAGCAGCTACGTAAAGATGTGAAGAACTAGCACCAGAAACCATTCATCTGCATCTGAAGTGGTTCTTGCCTGAACGCTGAAAGAAGCAGAAGAATTTTTTTCTTCAAATCAAAGAAATTCCTGAGCCCTCCCCACAAACAACAGAATGATAAACAGTTGTTTAATTGCTGTCATAAAAGGCCTGAAAGTACATGAAGCAACTAGGGCAATGTTTCACCATTGCTCCTTCTTTAAATGACCAGATGAAAGGAGACTGAAATGAGCATTTGTTGTTGTATTTTCTTCAGGGGTTCTCCACTTCTAATTAGGTCACTGAATTTCTAGACAAGACATACTCTGTCCTGCTTCATTTGTTCCCTACTGGCATCCCAATTCAGCAAAATATTTTTTCTGTGTAACCAGGTTCACTGAAAGGTATTATGCTTTGCTGGATCAAAGCTACTTAAAATTTATTGCATCAGTTTGTACTCTGAAAGGTGTTTGGATTTCCAAAACATTCTACACTCTATCAGGGTTTTTTTTATTTTCTCTTTACTATGCCATCCCTAATCTTACTCCTCATATGCTCATCAGTTTCCTGACCTTCACTCCCTCATTTTACATCAGTCAGTGTAGTGTTTAGTACATGCACTACAAGCTAAGTTTTTATGTATGTATTTACAAGGGAATTAAAGGGAAAAAATTATGAGGACATAACAATTTATTTTCCCTCTTATCATCTTGCCCTCCTTTGTTCATGCTTTAAAAAAATGTCTGTTTGTTGGGGTTTTTGTGCTTTTTCATCCTCCTGGAGGAGGATTCTTATTAACCAAAACGCTTTGAAAGTTTTAGGAAATTTGTGTGATCACTAAATTAGTCATTAGCATGTCATCAGAATATTATTGCTGTGGGACTATGTTTCACATCAAAGTGCTATTATTTCAATGATGTGTTTGTTTACCACAGTAAAACGACTCATATTGATACATTTGCACATTCTTTTCCTGCTTTCATAGAATCAGAAAATTTTCAAATTCTGAGAAAGTCTGAAATATTTAATCTCATCTTTGCACCTGAACATCTGTGGTGTTAATGACTACAAGCCAAATGCAAAAAAACAGATCACAGCATTTAGCTTAGTTTATTATGCCAAATAAATCAGCATCATAAAGCAGATAATAACATTTTTTTCCTTAAAATGGCATGTTCTTTCTCTCACAGAATCCTGACAGCAACCATGAAGGGGAAATTAAGCTGAGCTGTGGGATGCTGTTCAGAGGTCTAGGACTCTGTGCAAGTGAACAGCAAAAAGATTAGAGTCTACTAAGCTTGATGTATTTTCCAGTCGTATGTCTCATGTTCTTTCTGCTACAATTTGAAATCTAAGCAGTCATTGATCTTTAGCAGATACAACTGTTAGCAAGATGTGCATACATATACATATATAACTCAGACATTTTCATATTAGACAAAGCATCTGCAACACTTGCAGGTGAATACAATCTCTTTTATTACTTCAGTGAAAGGGATACTGTCTACCAGCTAAACATGAAAAGGAGAAGCTGATGTTAAAGTACAGTACATGTTATCTGTTACCTAAGTTATCTATGTACAACTCCTCTAAATAAGTTTTTTCAGTCAAGTCTGATATGCAACTAGGTGGCAATGATTAAACTGTCCTGTGACATTTCTCAAAAGCAAAAATGTAACTGCCAGGAACCTAAGTTAAAGGTAGAATCAAGTCAAAAGAACATTTGTAGGTAAATGTAAAACCCTGGCAGATATTTTTATACAGCAAAGCTTTTCATGCAATGTAATGCTTGTTCACAGCTGTGCAGTTTTCTACAGGAAAATCTGCTTGAATGAGAAATATGTCATGAGACTAACAAACATTTCATTGCTTCTACCACAATACACTCCAGAATTTTCTGGAATATTATCATATGCCAAAAAGCATATCAAAGATATAGTTTTATACCAAGATGCAGCATACACAATTACAAAAGTCCAGCCTTAGTGGCTCTATCAACAAAGATGACATGGGACTCACTCTCACTTCTAGTATTTAGCATTGTACATTTGTTGCAGCAAGTACATTTGTTAAGAAGAAGGATGAAGTGATACAATTTACATCAGTCAAGATTCAGGAAGGGAATATTAAACAATTTAAATCCTAGTTATGCCATAGCACACAAAAGCAATTTCTGAGCTAAAATACAGTGAAAATTAAAGTTATTCTCAATGAGAAAAGGAACATAGAGTTAATAATAATAGCAATAAAACCCAACCCTGAATCCCTAAATCATTTCTTTCAAAAACTAAGCCAAAATGCTAACAAAAAAGTTTGACTTTATTTATTTTTTATTATTTTATTGTTATTATTTTATCATTATTGTAGTATATGTTTTTATATACTTTTATATTTATATTATTATTATTTTATTTTATTTTTCTTTGCAGTAATCTGCAAGTCAATGGAGACGTCAAAAGGCTGTTGCATTTATTTCTTAGAAAGATTGTAATAATAAAAAACCCTATAGCTTAAAGACCAAGAACTGAGCTTAAAAACATGGTCCTGTTGCCTTCTAACCACGTGCACACAAAAGCTAGAGATACTACTAGAAGTCCACAGGGGGACAGAAGGGACATCTAAAATTGTAAAAAAATAGGCCTAAATATTACTTGCTATTTTCCAACAATAATACAGGGTTAATATTTTAGAAATCTTGATTTTCATTTGAATGCTCAACTTTCTACCCTTCAAATTACTGAGAAAAAATACAGAAATATTTTAGATATCTGAGGAACAAAGAAAACACTTTTGACAGAGCAGATACACTAGCCAGCAAATTAATTTCTGAATAGGATAACTGAAAGAATTACTTGTCTAATTTACTCAGGTCAAGAAAATGTATGGGATTTTACAATCTGAAAGGGTGATAAGCAGATAAACAATGCTGTCAGTGCCTTGTTTGGAACAAGTTAGATTTAGATTCAGTGTAAGTGAAAGCATTGAATCATATAAAGTACTGCGAAAACTTCAACAACCATATGAGTTTCTTATGAATTTCTTAATGTTATACAAAACAAAAGGGATATCCCTTATACTGCCCTTGTATCTGCAATGAAACATCTGTTTGATTTTATTTTTGTTTGAGCTTCATGTAAGGGAAAAATTTGTTTCCTTGAACATACATGACACTAATAATTATCATATTACAGAATGATCATTGTAATATTTTATTCCAGATTTCTGAAATAGAAAGTGCTAGCCTGTACAACAGCAGAATTCTAAAAAATGCCAGATCCTCTATTAGTTAATCCTACAAAAATTAGGACCATAATCTGTGCAGTGCAAGGCTTTCACTCTGCAAAACCTTAAAGTCCTGGCTGTGCTGCAGCTTGCAAATAATCTCTAGTGAGTGTAACATGGATTTCACAGCTATTAGACTAACTGCATCTTCAGCTGTTTCCTGGTGAACTATCAAGAAAATGCTTCCATTTAATAATGGATATATCACTTTATGGATATTATGATCTTGTATGAGATTTGAAACCACTTTAAATCCTTTGAGAAAAAAAAAGTCTGTTATTAGAATTAATTGGACTTGACTATGACAATGTCAGAAGTTTTTTCCAAATCCTACCCTTAGTTAACTCCACGTAAAGGTACAGTAATTTTGTCAAACTGCATGAATTTACTTTAGATTTACACTTACAGAACATAAACTGCACTTGGCATAATGACAGCAGGTTTCTTCCTTGATCTGACATGAAAGGTTGAACTGGAGGGACAACACCTTGGCAAGTCCAGCCTGGACAATTGCACTTTCTGATGCACATAGTATAGCTGATAAGTAGTCAGTAATATTTCCCATGCATAAATTTAACTCGTAGGAATTTCAGCTTCCATCAAATTGCTGAAAGTCCTGAATTAGGACATTCCATGTGCAGTGAACCTTTACTGAATGTTGAGTTCCCTTCTAAACTACACTTGAGACATAGCACCACAAAAATATGTAACCAGATTTAGTTAAAATGCCTTTGATTTGTAACAACAAAAATTAAGATTTCCATTCATCCTCAAAAAAAAGAATTTTTTAACTATCTGATTTGCAGTCATGAGCAAATGACTTGGTTATTAAACAAGTTCCCCTTATCAGTATGCACTAATACAAAAGAGTAAACTTTGAAGAAGAGACACAAAAAGAACATAGTGTGTGGATATCATCAAATCTTAATCTTTTTTGTGTCTAATGTTTTAACACAATTTTCATCACTAGTTAATATGATTATCCCCTCACAAAGAGCTTGCTGTTTTTCAAACATGGCAATGTTTTACTTCACTCTATCTTTAATCATGCTAGGACAACTGTAGCTGTTGTAGGACCACAATTAACATTGATATAAAAACTCATTATGATCGCACAGAAACTGAAGCAATGCAATTAGGGTTTCTACTGTTTGGCAGCAGTAAATACACAATAGACCCTTCCAAGATGTAAGTCTACAGACAGCAAGGGATGATTTGGTGGGTCAGGAAGCGTATTTTCAATTGACATTGAGAGTGCTCATTAAATTTTGAAGGACTGCACACCTAGCAAACTCAGCAGGACTTTAGTGTATTATTAACAGAAACCTTTATTTGAAAGTGCCAGGAAATCCAGTTAATGACTTTAACTACACAAACTTAGAGGTACACTTTCGACAAAGCTGTAAGGCATGGTTAGTTTGTGTACTTTATTCCTGATCTAGCAGATAGATTCCTTGCTTGCTGTACTCAGATACAAGTTTCCTTAGAATTAACTGTATGTGTTTGTGCAGCTGTGGAATACTAAACTGATTTAGAAATCAAAAAAGCGGTTATACTGATCTGGGTCAAATTTAGCCAAGTTTCAAAAGTATTAAAAGAGAGGCTGTACTACAGGTTCTACTTCTGAATAATTTATAGAAAAATGACTGAGCTATTGCTGCAAGTTAGAATTGTATTGATAATCTTTAAGTAACAGTTTTCAGAAAACCCTCACAAATGTATGCTGTAATAGCTAGTAATTTTTTTTTTACACTGAAATTTGCCAACTATTTCCCTTCAGTATCTTCTTTCCTTGGAGATAACAATAGATATCTCAATACATATCCTTAGCAGTGTATCAATGACTGCTGAGATAGGCAAGAAACAGTGCTTTGTGACTGACCAGTGAATGTTCTTTTTACCATATTTAGGTCAATGAAACTGTTCAAGGAAGGTATCTTCCTTGGTTTTAATTTCATGCTTTCCTCTATTCCTAGTTATGCAATGAGTCATGATCAAAATTTCAGAGATCAATGGTTTTCTTATTAAATACATTAGTTAAGAAATATGTGTAAGCAATTTTATACTGAGATTTGGATGAATTTTGGTGGTGCTATTCATCTGAATAACACAGTGTTAGGCCTCCAGAATGTAGCAAGGTTTTATGTTCTAGCAGATAAAAAGATCTGATTTTTCAGAGAAATTGAAGTAAGAACTATTTTCAATTTGTGGGATAGGAAAATTTTTTATTTCTTTTTTTCATTTATTTATTTATATTTTATTATTGTATGGTTACACAAAGTAAAGCAAACTCCTTGGTTTTATTATTTATTCACTTCTAGGGCTGTGCAAACACTGACTTATTTGGTTGTTTACGTTTTTTGTTCTTACTGGAATAATGAGGAGTGATTCCCAGTATTGGTTTGCTAGTGGACGTTGATTTCATAGTGTTAGGACACAGCATAATTATATTTAAAGCCTTTGCACCCGGAGTATTCCCTAACAAATGCTCTAACACTTAGAAATCATTTGCACTTTAAATACCGTATGATTCCATAAAACAACATCATTTGGATGGCTGGAGCATACTTACAATATATAGCTCCCTTGCTGGTGATAATGTGCCTTTGACCTGATGGTCTCAGAATCCAGTCAGTGATACGGGAGATTTTTATTTCTACATCTATGACTCTCAACCAAATGCTATAGATTCATTAGGCTGATAGATTGAGAAGAATAGTGTCATTCTATCTACTTAGAATATATTGAAAAATATGGGATTAGATATTGACTCGCTGGTAAAGAACATATTGCATTTGTAGCTCTTGAAGAACAAGAAGAAAAATATCTTAGATCTAGAAAAGAAAAGAGGAAAATGTTCTTTCTAGATTTTCAAAACCATGTTTTCCCTTTAAAATGGACAGAGACTTGACTGGCAAAACTCATCAAGTTGGATAGTGCCCTCCATTTCTTGGGAAGCTGAGTTGCTGATACATATGCCTTGGAGCAAGGTCATAGGAATCACTTCAAAAATAAATTTGAGTTTTGAAAACTGAGAAATCAGAAAGTTGTCAGTCCCTGAAATCTTATTTGAGGGGCAGAGAATGACAATCCATGTTCAGTTTTAAAATGAAACTGTACTGTGCCCTAAAAGATAAGTAATTTCTGTTCTGAAATCCAACAGGCTGAATGGGAGTCAAAGATGTTTAAAGAAGTTTATCAGAAATGGATGGTATCGTTAGAAATATATCTCTCATACAAAATTGTTCAAAATTTAAATCTGACAGAATTCATAACAATTAGCCTTTTAATTATTAGCATGCATTCTGTGAAGTTGTGATAAATATTTTGCATCTCTTAAATTATCTTTATTATTGAAAATAACCTACATGTCTGTATTGTTTGCTCAGAGATGCTTCAAGTACTCATCACATGCTTTTTAATGAATTTCTTTTTCCTAATACAAATTTGAACTAGATTTTTTTACATTAATATTACTTTTATCCATCAAAAAATTATACATTAAAAAATACCAGTTATATTCTTTTGTATTATCAAATAATATTAAAGCAGGAGTGAATCTGAGGAATCTTTATTCTGACATACTGCAAATGTTTTGTATGTTTTTTCTCATGTTATTTTGTGTCTCAAAGTTCATACATTATTAGTCATTTATTCTCTATAATTTCTCTCCTTTTTATTCTCTATTATTTAATCTTCAGTTGCTAACATGGGAGGCATTCCACATCTGTGATACACTTGGCATAATAATTTAATATTCTTTGAGATGCAGAAAGCTCATCCCATAATTCCTTGGAATTTTGAGAGTAACCATTTCACTCCTATGTGACCAAAAAATCAATAAATAAAAAAATGACCTTTTCTGCTCAGTGAAGATATAATGAAAGCAAAATATTCAGTCTACAAACACTCAAGAAAAGATCCTACAGTTCACAGAATGCTTGTCATTTTCATGACAGAATTTATATATACTTTTTGTATTTACATACATTTTATATTTATATACTTTTTATATTTATATATGCTTTTTATATCTGTAAAGAGGAAACTTGTTTCTCAGAAGTCATCTGTTCCTCTGTCTCATTTGTAAAAATATGCTAAGCTTCCAATAAATCAGACAGACAACTGATTTCATGGGTTAGTCAAGGTGGAAATGGCAATTTTAACACTTTATTGTAAATTAATGACGAAAATCTTTTAACAGAAAAACCCCTATATGTATTAAAAGCTCCTTAATTTCTACTGGAAGTAAATTTATAATGAATATTAAAAGTAGTAATGAAATTCTGCCTGAGAACAATATTGACATTTCTGTCTCAAAATGTAATGGCAATTCAAGATAAACTTAAAACAATCTTTTTATAAGCCAGAAATACAAGCATGAAGGTCTGCTTCTGTAGTGAATGTAAGAGTATTACCATATTGAATCAGATACTATTGCCTCAGGAAAGAGCACGTTTGTATTATCTATAACTTTTTAAACTATGTGACAACCTGATTTACATGGTATACAGCTTTATAGTAATTTCAGTTCAGTTAGGACCTTATCCCATTTCCATTAAAGGCAGCATAATCTCTTATGGGAAGCTTAAAGGAATCTGGATGAAATTGCAAGTACTAGGATAAATCTACAGGGTAAAAACCATCTTCATTCAGAACAAATCTGAAACACATGCTTAGCTCTCTGATGAAGTCTCAGTGCATAGTCAAATATAGTGTGTACTTATTTGTGATAAGGCATTATGATGACTTTTTATATATGTCTTTTAGGGATTAAATGGAAAAATCAAACTAAGAAGGAAATCTGTAACAATTTAAAATAAGAGATAATTCAGAAATGAAGAAGAAAGAAACGATGAAAAAAGACATTTTAAGAACTAAGTAGCAAACGCCCAAGCTACCTGGATTTTTTCTGTTGTTCTTACCAGGTCTTGCATTACATAGCTCCATTCCGGCTTTCTTCAACATATCATGCCTCTCAAATATTCAAAGCTGACTCCAGACAAAACACTAAAGAGGCAGTCACATCTGCATCTCAGCAGTGGTATCACTAACCTCATTTTCCTTGGTTTTGCTGTGATGAAAAACATCCCACCTCAACCATTATAGTTCTTCAAAAAGGTTGAACTAAAAATATATAACTTCAAAGTGGTAATCAGGAACGGTCTATCAAAAATGAAAAGACAATACTGTAAGAAGATAACAGTCTAGGGGATAAAAGTATGTTCATTACAACCTTACAGGAAAAAGGAAAACAAATAAACATTAAAAAAATTATTTAATTTATAGCACAAGACTTTTATTTTCATATTTCTAGATTATTTGTACATTTGTACTTTATTATAAAATGTAGGATTTTTCTTATATATTTTCACATCTATTTTTGCATCTTTTAAATAAAGAAAAAGAAATTTGCTATTACTTCAGCTTAATTTTATTTCATGTAAGCCTTCTTTGGTTTGTTTCTTCTTGTTGCGTTGTGAATTAAGAGTCTTTGTTAAGATTGTCAGGAAGAATAGTGAGATATGCTCAGAAGGCGTAGAAGAGGGATAATTATTAATTCACTTAAACCAATGGCACCCATGACTTATATCTTTAAATAATTCTCTGTTCAGGAATGAAGACAATCTGTTAATTGCCAAAACTTTTTAGTCAGGTTATTTATGATAACTTCTGTAAGGGAGAACAGTAGAGATCTCTAAAAGTTGTAATGCACATGTTTTGAATAGTCTCATCTCAGTTTTACCTTACCTACTATCTTACAATATTTTCATTAAATGAGTGGTAACAAATATACAGGCATTTTACACTTACATGACTATAGTTGAATGTTTTCTTAACATTTTAATTTGACACTTGTTTCTATGAGTCACTAAAGTAATTTGTATAGAAAATATGATACATAAAAAAGTATTTAAAGAAAGAATAAGATTATAAGAAAATCAAAACACATATAACTTCTACAGATGTCATTGCATCATGAAATCAGTGTTAAAGACCAACAAGGATTCTGTCACATAAGAAAACAATTAGGTGTTAAAGTTTAAATTAAAATCTGTCTGTTAAAGTCTCATTGAAATTACAGACAGCTCATATGACTGGAACACAGTCATGGATGGCTATGTACCTTTTAGGAAAGACAGGCCAGCAGGGCAAGGTGGTGGAGTGGCTCCTTATGTGAGAGAGCAACTGGAATGTATTGAGCTCTGCCTAGGGGTGGATGAAGAACCAGTCGAGAGCCTATGGGTAATAATTAAGGGGCAGGCTAGTATGAGTGACACTGTTGAGGGTGTTTACTGTAGGCCACCTGATCAGGAAGAGGAAGTTGACGAGACCTTCGACAGATAGCTGAAAGTCGCTTCACCGTCGCAGGCCCTGGTTCTCATGGGGGACTTCAACCACCCTAATGTTTGCTGGAAAGACAACACAGCTAGGCATGCACAGGCCAGGAGGTTCCTGCAGAACATTGATGATGATAGCTTTTTAACAGAAGTGGTGGAGGAACCAATGAGGAAAGGAGTGCTGCTGGACCTGATACTAACAAACAATGAAGGACAGCTTGGGGACATGAAGGTTGGAAACAGTCTTGGCTGCAGCGACCATGAGATGGTGGAGTTCCAGATTCTGCATGGACAAAGCAAGGCAACAAGCAGGATTGCAGACCTGGACTTCTGGAGATCAAAGTTTGCCCTCTTCTAAGACCTACTTGGAGGAATCCGATGGGTTTGGGCTCTAGAAGGTAGGGGGGACACAAGAGAACTGGCTAATATTCGAGAACCACCTCCTCCAAGCTCAAGATCAGTGCATCCCTATGAGTGAGAAGTCAAGCAAAGGAGGCGGGAGACCTACATGGGTGATCAAGGAGCTTCTAGAAAAACTCAGTGGGAAGAAGGAAGTTTACACAATGTGGAAAAAGGGACCGGTCACCTGGGAGAAATATAGGACCGTTGTCAGAGCATGCAGGGAAGCAATGAGGAAGGCTAAGGCCCACTTGGAATTAAATCTAGCAAGAGAGGTCAGGGATAACAGGAAGGGCTTCTTCTAGTACATCAGTAACAAAAGAAAGACTAGGGAAAACATGGGCCCTCTGCTGAATGAGGCAGGTGCGCTGGGGACAAAAGATACAGAGGTGGCGGAATTACTGAGTGCCTTCTTCACTTGAGTCTTTACTGCTAAGGCTGGCCATCAGGATTGCCAGAACCTGGAGGTAAGAAAGAAAGTCTGGAGAAAGGAAGACCTCCCTGTGGTTGAGGAGGACTGGGTCAAAGACCACTTAGGCAAACTGGATACCCACAGATCCAGAGGCCCTGATGGAATGGAACCATGAGTGCTGAGGGAACTGGCGGATGTTATTGCTAAGCCACTCTCCATCACCTTTGAAAGGTCATGGAGTACGGGAGAGATGCCTGAGGATTGAAGGAAATCCAATGTTACTCCAATCTTCAAAAAGGGTAAGAAGGAAGACCCAGGAAACTACAGGCCAGTTACCACCACCTCAATCCCTGNGATCCAGAGGCCCTGATGGAATGAAACCATGAGTGCTGAGGGAACTGGCGGATGTTATTGCTAAGCCACTCTCCATCACCTTTGAAAGGTCATGGAGTACGGGAGAGATGCCTGAGGATTGAAGGAAATCCAATGTTACTCCAATCTTCAAAAAGGGTAAGAAGGAAGACCCAGGAAACTACAGGCCACTTACCACCACCTCAATCCCTGGAAAAGGTGATGGAACAGCTCATTCTTTATGTAATCTCTAAACATGTGGAGGAGAAGATGGCTATTAGGAGTAGTCAACATGGATTCACCAAGGGGAAGTCCTGCTTGACCAATCTGATAGCCTTCTATGATGGCCTGGCTGGCTGGGTAGAAGAGGGGAGAGCAGTGGATATTGTNCAGGAAACTACAGGCCAGTTACCACCACCTCAATCCCTGGAAAAGGTGATGGAACAGCTCATTCTTTATGTAATCTCTAAACATGTGGAGGAGAAGATGGCTATTAGGAGTAGTCAACATGGATTCACCAAGGGGAAGTCCTGCTTGACCAATCTGATAGCCTTCTATGATGGCCTGGCTGGCTGGGTAGAAGAGGGGAGAGCAGTGGATATTGTCTGCCTTGATTTCAGCAAAGCTTTTGACACTGTCTCCGACAACATCCTCATCTGTAAGTTTAGGAAGCGTGGGTTAGATGAGTGGACAGTGATGTGGATTGAGATCTGGCTGAATGGTAGAGCTCAGCGGGTTCTGATTAGTGGTGCTGAGTCTAATTGGAGGCCTGTGACTAGCCAGGGGCTAGTCCTGGGTCTAGTCCTGCTCAACATATTAATCATTGACCTGAATGAAGGGTCAGAGTGCACCCTCAGCAAGTTTGCTGATGATACAAACCTGGGGGGAGTGGCTGACATGCCAGAAGACTGTGCTGCCTTTCAGTGTGACCTGGATAGCCTGGAGATTTGGGTGGAGAGGAACCTG
>VZSC01014905.1:0-57234 GCA_013398225.1 Steatornis caripensis
CTTCATTCATCAGGATGAGTCACAGGCTTTTTCTCTTCCACGACTGGGTTTCTAAGCTATCATACCAGAGCATGTAAGATGATAGATAACAGGACGTGTTCAAGATACATGGTTTGAATTACTCATCCTTCCCAAAAAAGCTTACAATACTTTTGTCCATTAACTTTTTATAATTCTTTAGTGGTGATCTGGGCATTTGTAGGTAATGAGTGAGATTACTCTGGGTCTGCTATGCTTTTTATTAAAATCAACCTCGTGCTTCACTCAGGTCTTTCACCTAATCTCTGGAACAGATGTAGAATGGAGTCTCTCGGTATTAATGTCATAGCCTGAGGTCTGTAATTCTGTGAATAATATTATGCAATCTGAAAACTGTTTCCACATTTCAAGCTTCCCTAAATACATTCAACCACAGAAACAGATGTTTAATTAAAAAAGCAATTAATGACCAGTGGAAAAGCCAAGATTAGCCAATGTGCAGAGCAGAACTTAGCACCTCCTTGGCAGTAAGTGCACGCGTATTGCCAGCCACCCAGCATCCCTCCAGAGCCATCTGCCAGGATGCGTGGAAGCAGAATCACTGCGCAGCCGAGACAGATGTACCACTGGAGACTTTGCAGCACTTGAAAACAATAGCCACAAAATAAAATCAGAGATTTCTGACCTCAAGGAGAGAGGGGCCTTGCATTGTTTTCATTTTCAGTCAGGTGCCTAAGCAAGAGTCGGTCATTTAATGCACTGCAGGATTTCCTTCTGTGTGTCTATGGCTTCATTAACTGGATCGTTTATGTATCAAAAAGATGATTCTGCAATCTGACCTCTCTCTTCAGAAAATTTAGCAGTTTATACTGCAGCTTGAACAAATAGCTTGTGGGTGTATCAGTTTATAACATTGCAGTTTGAATTTACTGTAATTGTGAATGAAGCACCATAATTTCTGTTCCAGGGAAATATCCCTCACAGTATTCCATATTTTGATATTTAAATTTTGTTTTGAGAAATATTTATTCAGAAGTTGGAATATCTCATTAGAATTCAGTTCATTGTTTTATTCCCTCAAAATGTCACAGTTCCTCTTGGGAAACACATTTCAGGTGCTTCATTTCTTTATTTGCCATTAGGTACTGAATTGCACGTCCAGCTGTACTCCTGATGAGGTACTACAGTGCAATAAAAGATTTCGGGGAAAAACTCCCCACCATCCGCTACTCGGTAGACTCTGAAAAGTGCATGTTCCAGATATCCCAGCCTGACCGTGGCGGCAGAAGTGTTACAATTTCATTTTAGGGACTGACTGACTTGGACGCAGGGCAAATAAAAGACCTTTACGAGTACTTTCTAACGCTCGGGCATGTGTTTGACCTAGATCGATGCAGTGTCGTATAGGTAGTCCTGAATGACTGCTTTCTGCCACTGAGAACAGTGAGCTGAGAAGATGGAAAATAAAAATTGTTACTGGATGTCGCGTACTATCNATGTTACAATTTCATTTTAGGGACTGACTGACTTGAACACAGGGCCAATAAAAGACCTTTACGAGTACTTTCTAATGCTCGGGCATGTGTTTGACCTAGATCAATGCAGTGTCGTATAGGTAGTCCTGAATGACTGCTTTCTGCCACTGAGAACAGTGAGCTGAGAAGATGGAAAATAAAAATTGTTACTGGATGTCGCGTACTATCTTTATGTCTCAGTGGCACATCATTATAGTGGGAATGGTAAATTCTTGAGGTAGTTACAAGGCTCCACAAAAGATCGTGAATGGCTTCTTGGGAGGGATATATTAAGGAGATGATACCAAAATTATATAATACCCAAATCCCTCAGAGCTGGAACTCACTGTCATCAATAGAGGAAGCTTTCACCACTATCAGTAAGTTTTGGATCTGGCCTGTGTGGCTGAAACTTTGTATGTGGTTGACCAAAACAAGAAGAAGAAAAAAAAAAAGGGGTGGGGGGGAAAGGGAGGTGGTATAAGAAAAGCATAATAATTGTGACGGTCCCAAATTTGTATGAACTGGAGAAGATACTTCAATATGATTCTGTGCTATAGTACATACCATGAAAAGCCCCAGTGTAGCTTTAAATATACTTTTAAGTATTTAGCTTGGATCAAGCTTGTATTTATCAGTACATCTTAAGTGAAATATCATAGTTGAGGAATCCAGAAAGCTTGTTTGACTGTGACAAGTTCATTTGATAACAGAGATGAAAACCAAATGTTTATTGTTCGTGCAGCTTGGCATAACAAGCTGTAAGGTTTCATTGTTGGGTGCAAGTATGAATTTTGAGTTGAAGATAAATAGCAGTGCAGCTCTGTCTTACCATTTTGCCTGTTGTAGCATGAACTGAGCCATTGCCTGTTGTGATTTTCAGACTCTACATCAGTTCAAATTTGACTTTCTCCAAGAAGTCTGTCACCACGAGCACTTTATCCCTCTGTGCCTGCCCATACGGTCTTCAAACATTCCTGGTAAGGCACCACCCGGAAAGGGTTTCTGTACAGTGACGAATTATCGGGAGGCTCAAAGAGCAGATAGCAATTAACTCTCTGAAGTATCATGTCTGCACATCAGGCACAGAAGCCCCACGTGGCTTTTCCGGTGTGGTACGTAAGCAGTGCGATAAGAATAATGTCATTTCAGTATGCCTGTAAATAAATGCAACCTCTGACAGTGCAGTTAGTTGGTGGGAGGTGACTGTTTCGCTGGAAGTTTTGAGGTGAATGAACTGGACTGTTTGTGAAGGCTAATTACTAAAGCTGCAGTAGCCTTAGGAGGTGGTGAGCTAGGGAAGGGATTGAACAGGTACAGCAGGAAGGGGAAGAAGCTGAGACAGTGATAAGGGCATTGTGAAACTTTACTATTTGGGAACAGGCTTTCCTGCTGCTGTTGGGAGCATAACTTGTCCGAGTGACAGCCCCTCCTTTGTGGGGAAGATCTGAACTGGATGTGCAGCAGGACTTGGGAGACATCCGTCTCTCACATAATAGGCAGCTGATACTTTTGCGTCCAGAGTATCTGTAGGACTGGCAGACAACTCCCACACGATAGCCCTTTTCTCCCAAGTGCTTTTACTTTCTTGGCCTCTCGCGAGCCTGAACTTTACATGGTCACCGCATACTGCAGTGTTTTACCTGGAGCAGTGAGGCAAGAGAGGCCCATTTCAGCATCTGTTAGCAATACTGCCTGAGCTGCTTCTCAAGGCAGGGGACCATGTTTTGCAGAGAAGTATGAACAGGTCTTGCTTATGCCCTACCACAGGAGTGAATCCACCCTGCCCACCCATGCCCCAAAGCTAGCAGCCACCGTGCATTCCATCTCATGCACTGAAATCTGTTATTTCAAACCTAACTTTGTGGCCAATGCCCAGTACTGGGTGCTTTTCCTCTTGGTTTCAAAGGCACTGGGATTTCAGCCCTTAGCCCAATTCCCAGTTCTAACAGTTTTCCGTAGACTCTGGGGAGTTCACTTGGGATGTGGTCCTTTAAGTTGCTGAGAGTGGAAGATATCTTCAAGGAAAGGCAGAATCATCTCTCTATGCAGCATCTCTCAAACTATGGGCCTTTGTCTCCTTTTTGCCTCAGTTTTCAGCACCAAAAAGTGAGTTCGGTTCTGACACTCATAGCTTTCTTTAACAGTAGAAGCTGTTCCGTTCCAATTTGAGTAAAATTAAAAAAAAAAAAGATATGAAGCAAATCTATTTTTTACGCATAATAAGTAAAAAATGTGCATGATTTTTGCCTATTTTTGTTTTATATTTCTGAAAAATGAAGACCCTGTGACACCTTCAGAATCAACACAGGAATATCGAACATCAGGTATGAACAAAATGACTGTAAAAATGAAAGTAAGCAGAATTGTGAATCAAGAATTTTAAGATTTACTTTGACTGCTGCCACTGAACTGTGGCAAATTTAGGCAAAAATTTTTCACCATTTTCAAAAGTGGAATTAGTCTGGACCTCTGTGTTTTAGAATTCTTGTAGCTACAATATGGGAACAACAATTTGGACTCTGTGCCTCAAAGAAGCGAATAGTCTTGTGTGCAAAAATTTGAGATGGGAATGTGTATATGAATTGTCTCTTATTAAACTGTAAAAACTGCATGATTTTGAGATATAATAATATTAAATAAATTCATTCTAGCAAGTGAGGGAGCAGAATGGGGCTGTCAGATCAGGAAATCAAGGTTTAACAGTGGAATAAATCAATAAAAGTTATTGAAAATTTGGAAAATGGGGGGCAGGGGTTATGTAACCTATATACTAATTTAAGCATCCTTGTCCGTTCTGTTCCAAGATATTCCAGAGTACACATTGACCAATGAATTTTGCCGTAAACATTTTCTAATTGGAGTCCTGCTGCGGGAGGTTGGTTTTGCCTTGCAGGAAGACCAGGATATTAGGCACTTAGCTTTGGCTGTACTTAAAAACTTAATGGCAAAGCATTCGTTTGACGATCGATACGCAGAGCCGGTAAAGAAACTGTTTATTCTTTTTCATTTGCTTGTTCATACAGTAACTAAACATATATGAAACTGCTTTAGCCACTACTATATGTTATTTAATTTCTTCAGAATTATGCTGTATCTTCTATTTTTTAGGCAAAACAAGCACAAATAGCAAACCTATACATGCCACTCTATGGAATGCTTTTGGACAATATGCCAAGGATTTACATGAAGGATATGTTCCTTTTCAATATCAATACTTCCAATCAGGTAATTCGTGTGATTTTTCAGAACACTGAAACAATCAAACTGAGGTCTGACCCAGTCAATCTGGTGGGATGAGGCCCAAGTTTATGCTGGTCACAAATTAGCTAGTGAAATGCAGTTCTGATAATGCTGATTTGTTTGTACGCGCAATGTTTAATTTGGAGGGTCTCGATTTGTAGAGCACCTGCAAGGCTCTGCAAGCCTGTACAGACTGTGGGTCTGGAACAGACCCAGGACACTGGCTGTCCTGGGACTGGAAACTCGAAGTTAGAGGTTTACAGCCCCCTCTGGTCTGTCTGGTACATCTGCCCTGGTGCTGCAGGCTGGGGGCTGAGGACTCTGTCCTCGGGCAGATTCCTTGGCAGGTGACTGGGAGACATTGTCATAAAGAAGAAGTCCCATCGCCCGCAGATTCTTTGCAGGGTTACATCATGGACCCACAAGCAGTGTCACTGGTACAACAGAGGAACCATGAGCTATACCAGGAGGCAGAGGGAATGCATACAAGTTGCTGAAGGAGGGAAGGGGTACAGTAACATCATAAAACAGCTTTGTTATCACCACAGAAAATGTCTGTATAAACTGCATATGTGGAGGAGCATGTTTGTTTATTTTTTAGAAGATCAGATGTGTTATAATCATACACCTGCTTTAAAAACTAGAAACAGAATTCTGCAGGGGTGTTGTGTCTTTCGGTCCTTCTAGCAAATGAGCCTGTTTCATCTGATCGTTGCTAACAGCAGTTAATGCTCGTTTCCCAATGCTGTGCTGAGGTTTGAGAAGCAAACACGGTTAGACTTGATTTGTCCTTTACGATTTCAATTATGAGAGGGTTTCATATTGCAGGTGATGTATTATGGCAAGCCTTGATCTTTTAAGGCTGTCATGTCTAGACAGCTGAAGGTAGGTTTTTCAAGCTCAGTCTCCAAGAAAAGCCTATCAGTTGTACTGTCATTATGAAAGTTATGAGTGATATCGTTTACTGGAGTTTGTTGTGTTTCTTTCAAAATACAGGGATCTAGGGATGACTTGAGCACAGCCGGAGGATTTCAGAGCCAGACAGCAATGAAACATGCAAACTCTGTGGACACGTCCTTTTCCAAAGATGTTCTGAACTCTATAGCAGGTATAAATGAAACTGAACATGCACAGAGGTGGATTTCTGTGTATCTCAATCCATCGTGCTTTCTGCTTAGTGTGTTCATGGAAGATATCATTAACCCATCTTATATGATATTCAGGGAAACATGGTATGCAATGTTTCTCTGCCCTTTGGGTGGTTTTGGATTGATTTTAATTTCTCTTGTGAAGCCACTCTTCTTCCACTGCTTCACTTTCTGTCCTGCTTTGGAATGATGCCAGTATTCAGGCTCTCACAAATCCTTGTGCCTGAGTTCATTCTTGTAGTCTCTGCCTGACTTTAAGAATAGTTCCAAGGTTTCTCCTGAAAACTCCTGAAGTCCCTTGGAGGTGAGTATTCTTAGTTTTCCATGGAAGGGTAGAAACACAACTTAATTTGTTCACTTCCCCCAAACCTCATTTGAAAATCCAGAGAAGTGCATGGACCTGTTCCCATTAATTTTTGTGGATTTAGGTCAGGCCTTACAGAATGCAACAGGCCATTTTAATGCCATGAATAATGGCAAACTGAATCATTTTACTTCAACTTGTTGCGTGCTTTCAGTACTAAACATACCCATCAATAGCTTTGCTATTGGAAGTTCTAAGCACTGGTGTCAATCCAGCATGTGACACATTTTAAGTTTTCCATTTTTCTTGTTAGTCTTTGTATCCATAAATGTTTTAGTTTAGCATGTCTGCTATGACTTTCATTTACAGCCTTTTCATCAATAGCTATCTCTGCAGCAAACCATGCTGACTCCAGAGCTTCCTTAGCAAGTCTTGAATCTAACCCAAGTACCAATGAAAAAAACAGTGAGAGAACTGACACGTGTGAAAAGGTACATGTGCAAATGTTGAAAACGTTTACTAGAGGTGGAAACCTATCACTATACTTAAAAAGGCCCTTTGCTGTCGATTCAACAGATCATGAGACCTTTGTCTTTGATTGGATCAACTCTTCGTTTTGACAAGTTGGATCAAGCTGAAACTAGAAGCCTTCTCATGTGTTTCCTTCACATTATGAAAACCATTTCGGAAGGTAAGAAAATGTGCACTCACTGCCTAATTTACGTTGTTGTAAAATATTGTGAATGCTGAATCCAAACAAACATTAAATTAGAATAATTATCAGCGTATTCTACAGGCTTTGGGTCAATTTTAATTCCCTGTAACAAATATATAATATATTTTAATATCTCCTTTTAGATGCACTGATTTCCTACTGGCTGCGAGCACCATTCTCAGAAATAACAGACTTTTTCAGCATTTTAGAGTAAGTTCACTTTGTGGTTGGTTGATTTTATGTTAAATGATGATGTTCTAAAGTGACAGCTGCAAATAATTTCTCTTTGGGTTTGTCCACCTAGTGGAATAGGCTGAGATAGCTCTTCTGTCTTAGATTATTTTACCGTAATCTTCCAAAGTCATAATGAGACATTACTAATAAAATCCATATCCCTCCAGTATGTTGGTCATTTCCATGAACAGGGGGCACAATGCTTTGGGTATTCTTCCTAGAAGAGATTTTCATAGTAGTTTCCCCATTTGGGGATGAAATTCTGTTCTTCCCTTGAGAAAAGTGTTTAGCTCCAAAACACTTCTAAGGCATAAGAAAAGCCATATCAGGTAGGAATACGTCAATCCAATTACTCAATCCAATCCATGCACGTCTGCAGAATCCATGCAGTAGCTTTTTCCAGAATTTCCTCACCATCTCATAAGTGAAATGCAAGTTATTTAACTTCAACTGGTGAAGAAGCAATGCTTTTGCAGCCAAGTCTTTGCCTTTGACTTTGCCTCCTCACCAAGCAGGAATATTCAACCACGGAGAAAGGGAACAAGGGTGTGGAAAGTGGTGCCACAGCCTGTGCATCCCTAGGCTGGGAACTGCTGCATTCTGTTCTGTTTGCTTACTAGGAGGTGCATATGCTACAGGTCTCTTCGAGGCACTAAGATTCAGCAATTTTTCATAATTAGGAAGCCATTGATAGACATAAAATGTGTTGTTTTATCTTTCAGGGTTTGTCTGCAAAATTTCAGATATCTAGGAAAGCGCAATATTGTAAGGTAATTCCCTAGTTATAGACTGTATGTCACAGTATTCAAATATTACTGCATTACATTAGGCTTAAAAGAGATGTATCTGTGAGTTTTCTCCTGAAAGCATCAGTCTGACATACTGAATCCACTTTGCTTCATTTTTTCTTTTATGCAAACAATGTTATTGTGATACTCTGGACTGAGTACATACCTGACAATGAATTGCATGTGATGATATGATAACCGCTATTGCGTTTATAACCCAAAATACCAGGCCATTCTCAACCATATTTCTGTGCTATATGCCAAACAAAGGAACTTGAACACTGTATTTTCCATCCATATAATGGAAAGAATAATTTTAATGGGCATAGATAAATGTTCCACAGCAATTAGAAAAATCCGCTTCTGCCTCTACCGACTCTCTGAAAAAGGCTGAGATCATGTTCCAGCTGTGAAATGCGAAATGCACACTTTGTCTCAGTTGATGTTTCATTTTTAATTTAATGTTACCACTGTGAACCTGTCTATATGTCATACTGTGAAAAAACGAAAGGTCACCAGGTGAACCAGTTCATGCTCCATGACAGGTTTTGTCAGGCCTGTATTTATTCTTCAGAGGCATGGCAAAATCAATGTCACATTCCATAACAAATTAACAGTTATTTTCTCTTAACAGGAAAATTGCTGCTGCTTTTAAGTTTGTTCAGGCCACCCAGAATAATGGAACCCTTAAAGGTTCAAACTCCTCTGGCCAGGCGTCGGGTCTGCTCTCACAATGGTAATGACACATTGTATTATTAACTCCTATAAAACCACAATCTTTGTTGTCATCCTCCAGCCCTCATACACCGACACAGTGTGGACTGAAAAGGGGTTGACACAACATGTAACATTTCAGAGCCCCCAAAGCCATAAAACGTAAAATAATTTAGTTCCTTTCCCTTCAACTTGACTTAGAAGCCGTCTAAAATGTTACATTCAGAAGAATCGGTAGTTACTGTCAATATTGTTAACTATTGCAGAAACAGTAGCTGTTGTTTTCAACTCAGATCCCTATCTGAAAGATAATCCACAGTTTTTCCCAACCTGAAGGAATTCGTAGGTCTGCAACCTTATGCTTTCATGGAATCTTGCTGCTTTTGGGGTAAATATCTGTGGATGCACTTACAGTAACGTTTCTCGCCAATAACCTGGGGTTGCAGAGGGGGAACTATCTAGCAATGCAAATTCAAACTTAAGAGTTGGCTTGCTTGACACCCATGTTTTTACTTCCATGCTACTAAGTGTAGCATAGTCCTATACTGTTATGTCCTTGTTGCCAGTTACAGAATCTTTCTTTCATGGTCTTTTTTTCCTCTATCTTCCTAGTCTAAACATTGCAAGATTTAATCATTTTCATGGACTGCATGGTGATGAGATGCAGGTGCAGCACATCTTTAATAATCTTTTTTTTAGGGGAAAGTGGGATCCTTTTCATCTTACTAATGTAAAACTCTAGAGAGATAGCAAACTTTTGACTCTGTGCAGCTTGTAGTTTGTATCTAAGGGCACAGCGAGAACGTCTCCTTTCCTCATGAGCATGGATCATTGACTTTTCTCATTTGTGTATAGCTAGAACATGCTTACCATTATAAGCATGTATCTTGGAATGGAACAAAGGGGGGAAAAAAGATGCTTTCTCTGCATACTTGTTTCTTTGTTCCTCTACTGTGCAGTTTTCAAGAAGCAACACTGATTTCATTACCCCAGCTGTTACTGGCAAGCTGTCTTTAGGAGGCTGTTGTTTTGTCGCACGTTCGCAGATGAACCAACGTGGTAGCAATCCAGAAAATAAAGTAACATTTCTGCCCTCTCCAAGGCCTTTGCACTTTACCCCCTCACAGATCAGTATCTGTTGTCCAAATGGTTATTTGTTTGGCCTGTTGTAATAAAGAGTATTTTTTGATGATGAGTTGAGAGTTGAAGTATTGCTGGTGATCAGCTCTAACTTGCACTTACATTTATGTATTTCAGTTTGCCGAAATGTTCATATGAAACCAGATTTTCCATGTCCACCCCCAAAACAAAAAATCACACCAAAAGAACCCTCCTTGAGATCAAATTTCCACATGTTCCAAATCCATTAGTTTGCCAGGATGTCCACCCAAATCCTTCCACTGTGACCATTAATGGAAGACTATATCACGTTGATTGGCAAAAGTCTGGCTATCAATTCTGTACCTGTGTGGGGAACTTTTTATTTTTTAAAACCTGAAATGTTGATTTTGTAAATTATTTTTGTAAAAATAACCAAGATAGGTTAGTAGTCATGTCCTAGAATATTTTTAATCTATGCAAATTTAGGAAGCTACATTTTTAAAAGAAATTAAATAAAAGTATATTTTAATAAGCAACTTGAATTTTGAGAGATGTTGAATTTTGCTGAATTCTATAGTGGTTACAAATTCAAAATCCTTTCAAAAATTATGATAAACATTGGTATTTTAGTTCTAAGTTTCTCATTGTAAATTAATGATGTGTTTGTCAGCATCAAAGGGAGTTAAAAGAACACACACATATGCACGCACGTATTTTTGCTGTCATTGTCAGTTTGTCATCATATTTTTTCCCCTCACAGAAGCTGTATTAGTTCTTTCATGAGCAGGATACGTTTTTCTTGTATTCTGAGTTAACAGAACTCATCTCAGTTTCTCTTCACCCAAAGGCAGTTTTCTAAACAACAGCCAGCTATTTAAGCTGATGCTTTTTTTCAGTGCTCAATGAATATTTTGTCTCCTGTGATCTCAAGAAATCATAGCACATCTGTTTGTGTTGTCCACCTCGCTGACTTTCTTCTTCCTCTTTGTTTCTCTGAAAAATTTTGCATCAGTTTAACTTGGCCTTTGAGAAGTACTGCAGAAAATTCTAACTGACGTGGAAAAATTCTGTATAGGCATGATAGTTTATTCTTTGTTTCTGTTTTTTAATGGTATTTCTCAATTTCAGGGTGCATTCTACTTCTAGTCACGATGGCCACAAGCATCACAGGTCTCAAACATTACCAATAATCCGTGGCAAAAATGCACTTTCTAACCCCAAACTCTTGCAGATGATAGACAGCAGCACTGCAAGTAAGTATAAAAAATTATTTACTTCCCTTTGCAATTCTATGGGGTTTAAATCAGGCTCTATACAATTAAATGTTTTCATGAGTGCCAGTGACAGACAACCTGAAGAGAAGAGCCTAAACATAAACAGATCTGCTGACTCTGCCTTTTTTTCAGGAGACTAAGAAATCTGATCTTAAATTTGGTCAAAGTTCATTTAGAAACAAAATTAATTATGATAACCTGACATATTTAAACAGCCTTAGTGACAAGTTATTCCCCCCTTCTCAACATCACTTGCATCTATGGTTAAGTAGCTTGCTGTACAAGCAGGTGTACGCTGGCTGAAATAATACATTTATTAGATCCGGCAATAAAAGTGACCTTTTCGTGACAGAAGGTTCTTTAAATGTTGAGATCGAAGTCGCCTTTCCCACTTTCCAATTAGGTTTCTCTCCTCCTTTGAGAATGAAAAGAAACAATAAAAGAATATACTCACATCACTGGTGCAGCTGGTACAAGTTGACTCAAATTCCCTCCCATTCCACCTCCTGTGAGCAGTTTTCTTCGAAATACCCCTTTGGTTAAATGTACAGTTAGGACCCCCCCCATCTCTACTGTGCTGAGACTTAATGACCAGATTGCAGAATTACATCATCTTTAACTGCACTCAGAGGATTGTTTGTCATCTTGCTTTTTTTATATGTTGCAGGCAGCTCCAATGAAACGGACATTGTGCAGTATGTAGACACAGAGGCAAACATTGCTACAGAAGTTTCCCTCACAATCCTTGACCTGTTGTGCCTTTACACTCTGAATCACCAGGTGTGTTTTGCTGTTTCATGTTCCGCTTGAACTGGTGCCATGTAGGATATGTGGTGGAAGGAAGGCCTGGGGGAGACAGCAGGATAGGGAAATAAGATACGCCGTCCTCAGTGAAGGTATTTGGTGAAGGAATTGACTCGTAGTACCCAAACTGAATAGAAGGATGTGGAAGAGCATTCTACATACACGTCCAAGGCTATGTACAGCCCTGCTCTGCATGAAAGTGTCATACGTTTACTAATACGGCACCTTATCTGAGTCATGCTTATCCCACTAGATTTCAGAGATTTTAGACAAAAGACTTCCCAACTGCTTATCATCCGTATCTCTTCAAGTCAGCAGGTGGATCCCCTGCCTCTTTTTAAAATTGCTCTACGAATATTGGCCCGGATGACTTGCTGAAGGTCTCACAGCTACAATACAGCAGGCAGCTCCTTTTAGATTTAGTGTCTCCTTTCTGCCACCCTGGCCCTTAAATCTAGTGTACACCATCCACAAGTAGGAGTACAGGTATAGGAAAGTGCTGTCCTTGAAAAACTGCAAGTGAAAGGAGTCTGCAGCAAGCTAGGAATGCCTCATCCGCAGAGATTTTACACTGGAAAAAAGCATCTCCCTAGGAACACTCTCATGAAAAGTCCAGCAGATCTTTCTTCTATTTATTCAGTTAAATAACCAGAATGTCCTGTCTTGTCTGTCAACTTTTCAGAGGCAACTACAGCAATCTGATTGCCAGAATGCATTGATGAAGAAAGTCTTTGACACACACATGCTCTTTTTGCAAATCAACCAGTCAGCAACAGCTCTCAAGCATGTCTTTGCTGCCCTACGGCTGTTTGTAGGCAAGGTAACTATGGTTTATTCTGTTAGTCTGACCTGTTAATATGTCACAGCAAGTGCTGCTTGAGGACAGTTGAGTACTTTGGAAGAGTTCTGAACTTCACTGCTCATTCCTGACAAACATATTCTGATTTATTGGTGATTAAAAGTGAGATGTTCACAATATCTGAAAAATTAGTTCTGTTTTGGAATATGAAAAATTTGTAAAGTAAATGGATAAGTAATGTCCAGGTCTGTGGTATCTGCCTATGTCGTTGGCTTTCATGCTTTTACCACCCATGGAAGAAAGCTCAAAACCCCAGAGGCGCATGATCTTCATGGCAGATACCTGGGTTGGAGAATCCAGCGGTGAGTGATTACAGCTGTCCCCAGAGGACATAGCGGGAGAGTATTCCATACGCTTCACCCAAATGTCACCCAAACTAATACAGCTTTACAAATACCTTGTTTTCAACACAGAAGAATTTTTGGACAAAAAAAATTGCTTATGTGTCAAACTGTTTATTTGCTTGCACTTCACATATATAAATGATCATGGGTAATTAGACCCTTTGTGCCAACTGCAAAGGCTGCACAATTTCCAAGTCATAGACTTAGATGAGATCCTCGAACTAACCAGAATGTAGCACACAGATAACAGTTGCTATTGGGAAGTGAGAATAAGCAAGGCTGGTCTGATCTCCCAGATGTTTCTGTGAAATGCAACAGTGTAGATCAGTTTAAAGCATGTGGCCACCTTCTGGTTGTTACCTGAGGGAAAAAGAGGAGGAAATCATGCTTCTCCCAGTAACATAGCTTGAGGACATAGGGGAAATATGAAGTAAACCATCCACAGACAGCTTTAAATTACATACCAGACAGTCAGAAATGGAAGAACTCTGTGCAGTGGGGAGGGCAAATAAATATCCAGGATCACTATTTTCATTCATCCGGTAGCTCTTGGGGTTGAATTCTCTCTTCGTAGTTCTGTGGGAACAGGAATCAGTCGTGGTTCCTGCAGCAGAACCTCTCAGGTGATACTTGAGATCTGTAGCCTTCTATGTATGTCTTCCAGCTTTCCTCGGTCTGTCTTCTGTTATGTTCACCCTGCTGATAAATAGTAGGTATGGTTTGGAGCACCAGCCTTCACTCTGTTGTCTGCTGCTGTTCAAACCCTTGACCACTGGAAGTATGCTGACTTGACTACTCAAAGGATTATCTTTCTTCTGAACAGCTTTTATAGTGGTGCAGAACCCCACACGCTTTTCCTAGTTAGCTATTCTGCATTCCGTGCAGATAGGCTGCTCTGCTTTTATGCCTGCTGTGTGCCAGCTGCTGTCTGGACTTCCCGGAGGCCAGTTTGATTGTTGCATTGCATATGATGTTTGTATGAAAACATGTGTGCAGTTTTTACTTAATCTGAATTTGCAGATGGGATTATGTTTAGCCAGTGGGTAACTTTTTCACTAAATCCTGATATGAATTAATATGGAGAGTGAGTTGTTTTTACTGAAAGCTTAACAGAAAAAAGTATTGACTCAGAATAACTGTACCAAGGCCTGAGAGTAGTGCTAAACATATTCCTATGTGTTTTTTCAATAGTTCCCATCAGCGTTCTTCCAAGGACAAGCAGATCTCTGTGGTTCACTCTGCTATGAAATTCTAAAGTGTTGTAACCATAGGTCACGTTCAACTCAGACAGAGGCGTCTGCTCTTCTTTATTTTTTCATGAGAAAGAACTTTGAATTTAACAAGCAGAAATCAATAGTCAGATCCCATCTACAGGTGAGTGAGTGTGAAATCATCAGTATTTAGCTGATGTGCATTGGTTGTTATCGTTATTATTTTTATGCATTGTAGGAAAGCAAATCTTCTTGAGTCCTCAGGCAATTCTCTGTGGCAGCTTGATTTTCCTGACAAGTCTGAAGACATTGGGCTGGATTCTCTGCTGTTCTTGGGCTGCTCGGCTCTGTTCCAAGGAGAGACAACAGCTGTGAATGTAGCCGCACAGCCAGTAAATAGCTAAATAAATGGCTACTCTTGATTCGCATGCATTGCTTGCAGCGGTGAGAACACAGCTGATGAAGGAACTAAACAGAATCTGCTAGTATAGTAACAGCAATGTGACGTCCAGTAACAATGCACTTGCACTGCAAAATGTGAGCAGTTACAAACATCGGAAAGATTACTCCCAGTCCTTGCATTTGTGTATGTTATCTTCTTAAGACAGGTGTTAAAGTGCATCTCTGCTAGCCTGGTACATCAAGTCATACTAAAATAGGGATTAAAAACTATTCAGAAACTTTGATTTTTCTTTGCTGATTTCACCCTGTGTTTGCTTCCCCCCGTACAGCTCATCAAAGCAGTGAGCCAGCTGATAGCAGATGCAGGGATTGGTGGATCTCGTTTTCAACATTCACTTGCAATTATAAATAATTTTGCGAATGGAGACAAGCAGATGAAAGTAAGAAACATTTTTTGTCAATCACTACTTCTTGCAAAAGGTCAACAATTTCAGAGGAGCAAGCGTTTCAGTGAATAAAATTACTGGCTTTTATTAGGCAGTGATTTGCGTATTCATAGTGTGCCTTTTTCAAGCAGCCTGAAATTCATGAAAATGTTTGTGACTCAGAAGCATAGTAATTGAAAATAATTTTTAAAACAAAAAAGAGATTTTTGTTTGAAAATCGTATTATTTGTTTTTCACTCCTTGTTTTGTGCATTTGCCTGATGTCAGAGAAGGTAACATGCATTGTGACTAATGAAACGCAATTGCAGTTGACGAACAATTTTCAGTCTACAAACCGTCCCTTTAGTCTGTTCACTAAATGTGTAGCATAAACATGCACAACAGTTGGGTTTTGTAACAGCTTGCTAATCCCCTGAAAAAGGCACTTAGCTTTTAGAGTAGTCACCGTCACTATTATATTTGTTGTCTGTGCTAAAGGTATCAGAAAAGGATTCCAATTTTTAGTTTTTACAGTTCCTGCCCAAACATTTGTCAACATGCATTTTGAATTTTATACTTTGGAGGTGTTTTTCCTTCTTGGAGGTGACTTTAGGGTATCTGCTGAGGTTAATAATAAAGTTAGTGTAAGCAAATTGGTAGATAATTAGCGTAAGTAATTTGATGTCTTAGTTAATAAGGTGCAGTTACAATTGTATTTGTTTCCAAAGTCCAGCTTTGATTTACCAGCACTGCAGTCAATCGCACTGTAATGTGCTCATCTCTGTGTGACGTAGAGGAGGGAGCATTTGATTTCATTTAATTTTTCTGGATGTTTTTAATTTTAAACAAAGGGAATGAGGGGAAAGAAGTCAGAAAACAGAAATGTATTTCATTGCCCATCTGATACAGAGAAACTGCAGAACTGAGTTAAACAAGTTGAGAACAGCTGATGTGAGTAATACAAGGACTCTCTTTTAATCTTGCTCAGTGTGAGGAGGCCAGAAGCCAGACCGCTGTGCTTTATTCACTGCAGTGAAACATGCTGTGAATGTAGTTAAGCAGGACTATCTATAGCACACGGTGCTGTTCATCAGCTGAAAGTTTACAAGAATACAGTTCTGGATCCAGTAAGCAACTGAGGAACAAATGTTTTAGTTTACTGGCTTCGGCGGAGTTGCTGCATACGGTGGTACAGCTGACTGACTAGGGTATCCGGTAGGTGGATATGACACATCCATAAAAAACCATCAAGGATTTGTGTACAGTGTATATGTACCGTGGAACTGTGACTCTGCTTCAAAGCCTGCTGAATTAGGGAAGGAGAAGAAGGTCTTCCATAAGCAAGATTTCAGCTCATTCAGGGGTGCTGCATGTGGCTCTTTGGATGGTTTTAGTGATGTATTGCTTATCTTTCCCAAAGAACGTTAATTTCCCAGCAGAGGTGAAGGATCTGACCAAACGCATCAGAACGGTTTTAATGGCCACAGCTCAGATGAAGGAGCATGAGAAAGACCCTGAGATGCTTGTGGATCTGCAGTACAGCCTAGCAAATTCATATGCCAGCACACCTGAATTACGTAGGACGTGGCTTGAAAGCATGGCCAAGATTCACGCAAGAAATGGCGATTTATCAGAGGTAATGTAAATAAATTAATGGGAAATCCATTTGTCTGTAGGCTGAGATGCTTTCATGAAAAGGGCTCTGAAAGACAGACAACAGTAGGGGTTTCAGCGAATCATAGAGTGTCTCTCATATACTTGAAACTAGAGGAGGACAGGTTTGAAAAACACCTAGAGATGTGATGTGCTCATTATCCCAGTTTGCCAAATTGTGACTACCTGATACGTGCTTGAGCAAGACTTGAAAATGTCTGACTGGGAAGCTGTGGTCAGTATCACATTAACGTATCTGCTGCTTAACCCTAACGGGCACAGTGGTGTAGATGAGGTTATGAGTAATGCATAAATTAAATAAAGGGTTTTCGTCTCCCACACTATGGCATAGAAGAGGAGCTTTGTTTATAACGCATTGTCCTCAGTTTTGATTGTCATCAAAAACTAAATGAGTGATGCAAAACTCCAGTGCATAACCCAGCAATATCGTGTTTATTAAGTAATCTTAATGTTTTTCTTGAGCAAATCTATGCTTTTACGTAGACACCTAGTGAAATTAACACTCGAGGAGGATTTCATAATTTGAACCTTGATTTTCTTAAATGATTATACTAATTTAGTCTTCCCTTTTCTGCAGCATAGCTTGACAGTGATAAAAATATGTGCTCCTTATCACATGTGTGCTGTAAGTCATACAGTGCACTTTAACTTATGTATGTATCTTGGTCTCATTACAGGCTGCTATGTGCTATATTCATATCGCCGCTCTCATTGCAGAGTACCTGAAAAGAAAGGGTAAGATCAACATATTCAGAACCAACTATGTATCCATAAACATTACTGTTGCAAATAATTTTTGGCTGTCCTGCTTTCCTTTCTTATATATAAAGTATTCTTAAAGCTGCTTGAATTCTTCTCAAGTATTTTATTTTCAAGATATATCGTAAATGCTAGTCTTAGCACTGGAACAGTGAAAGTGAGTGTTTTGTGTAAAGAGGATTAATTAAATCTTTAGTAAGCTAGTGCTAAAAGAGAATGCTTCACTTGTTAGTCTGTTGTTATTAAATATGCATGTATTAACACATACCAGTAGCAGTGTACTAATACCATCTTACACTATCATAGGTTACTGGAAAATGGAAAAGATTTGTACCTCACGTATGCTCCTGGAAGATGGTCAAGTCTCTGATAGTAATGTGTTACTAACAACTCACAGTGGAGGAAGTGAGTGCTCTAACCATGCCTGTTTATGGGTCAAATAACATAATTAGGGAATCAAATTGCTGTTCTCCAGTTGATGAGGAAAAATATCTACCAAAGCGAAAATATTTATAGTGCATGTTGATGTCTGTAATAGCAAGCAATTAATATCAGAAACATGATATGTTACTTTCCTGATACTCTTTGGCTGATTTGATGAATTGTTCAGAATGTCTCTGGTTAAGGGCTTTTCCAGCAACGGAGAGCAGTCTGCCGTTCATCGGCAGCAGAAATCCCTCTCGGGTCAATTGGTGTTTAGCACCCAAATCCCTGTTCAATTCCTTGACTAGCCAAAGCTGGGAGGGCAGGGGGGCGGAATTAATATCTGGTTATCCATATGTAACTTAGTGTAGATAAAGATTTTTTTTTAAGCTGCGATGCTTATTAGAGAAATAAAGTGCAGGCTTATGTTATTAAATGCTTCTATGCCAGTGGTTATTTAGTTTATGAAATGTGTATTTCAAAGTAATTCTCAGCATGAGAGATTTTAGCAATTTTCACAAAGAGCAATTTCTGGGGGCAAGGGCAAATATGTGGGGAAAAGAAAACTGTTAGTTTGGGAAAGACCATGGTTGTCCGATACACTGGGAAGTATCTGTGGGTGAGATGAAAAATGCATCCTTTCAGAAGGAATCTTGCTGTGAAGAGCAGCGTTTCAGAGATGGTTCACTAGTGGAAAAAGACTTTGCATGAGTAACATCACAGCAGAGGGAGTGAAGAACTTGTGGGTCATTTTAAACCTATCTTTAAATGATTTTCAAAACTTGACAGAGGGGAAGGAGCCCCTCTGTCTCAATGTGTAAACATTAGCTTTTTAGTAGTGCCTTACTAGCATTTTCCTACTTCTAAACTGAACACAATGTGTCAGGAGTTCATTGCCTCCACTGGCGGGTTTACCTTTGCCATTTAAGAGTGGTAGTAAAATCTTTACAGGTCAGACTCTGCCTGATCCGTAATGTGCAATGCCTGTGTAAGTTGTTCTTCCGCAACCATTGCACTAAGGCCCCATCTTAGCAAATATTAAATGTAAGCTCTGTTTAAATCCTTGCAAGCCTTCCCATTAGCAGCTTCTGCCACTGCCCTGAGCTTTCTACAAGAGACTTCCTTGGTTAGGACTGTGGTCACCCTGCTGACCCTGGTCAGGGTAAGGAGAGCAGCTGTCCGAGTGTCCTCGAGCCCAGCAAAGGTGCACATGCTCCAGAGCAGCTCTGTCCCCATCAGCTGCCATGAGCTTGGGGTGACTGTGCCCCTCTTGCTTGGGAAACCTGACAGGTGGGACGAGTGCAGGTCCCAGGATGTAGCATGAAGTGTCTGTAGGTCAGGCCAGGAGTCACAGCGCTCGTTTCCCACACGTAAATTGTCTCACCTCAGCCTGCAATGGCAATTCCTGTGCAGATGAGTGTTGCATGTGTAGTTTTACAAGGACTGCCAGCGCTGTACAGCTGAGGAACCGAAACGTCAAAGAGAGGAATAAGATTGTGTCAGGAAAATGTTATAGTTACCCTTTGCCTGGGCAAGTGGATTTATATCATGGAGAAAATGTGTAACAGTCTCATAAATTCAGTCAGTTCCATTTGTGCTTCTCACCATTTGGGCTGTGAAAAAAAGTAACTAATCCAGTCAAATAAAATCTGTCTGGTTTAATGGCATCCAGTAACTCTTTTAATTATCTGGTTATTCAGTCGTTAATTGACATTGTTGTGACTTGCACTTCAAGGCTTATTTTCCATGGGATGGCCTGCTTTTCTGAGCATTACCCCCAATATTAAAGAAGAAGGTGCTATGAAGGAAGACTCTGGGATGCAAGATACTCCCTATAATGAGGTCAGCAGCATTAACATTTATATACTTGTTCTATATTAACAGAGAATGTTATTTCTAATGGATGCCTGTGCATGTTACAACAAATTATAGTGAGAGTGTACTTCACGCTGTATTAAAAGATGCACGGCTTTTGAGTGAAATGTCATAGCTGTTGTAATAAATAGCAGAGATGGGTGTTTAGCTAACCAGAACATTAAGTACTAGAGCTGGAATTTATGGCAGGGGGAGCACACGAAGGAAACACGTTCTTCTGAATGAGATGTCAAGTATTCAAGTATTTTAATGTTACTGTTATTTCAATTTTTCTATCTAAAGCAGAGCTAGGTCACCAATACCTAATTAAACAGTGTCATTGACATAAACGTTAATATAAAAGATACAGAATAAAAATGAAATAGTGGGCACATTCTTTTGCTGCGTTGTTATTAATTAAATGCCACCAGCTGTCGAGACACTGAACTACTTGTATTTGTGGAATTGCAGAATATTCTTGTGGAGCAGCTGGACTCATGTGTTGAATACCTGTGGAAGTCTGAGAGATACGAGCTTATTGCTGAGGTTAACAAGCCTATCATTGCTGTTTTTGAGAAGCAGAGGGACTTTAAAGTAAGTTGGTTTGTAATTTTTTCTTAATTATCTTAAGACAACAGTAAAGATCAAAATGTTTAGGAAAAAAAGTAGTACTTTCTTTAAAAGGAATGGTTTTTTTCTTCCTGGCTGTAATTCCTCTTTTTAATGCTTTGTGCTGTGAGTAAATGAAAAACTCTGGTACCTTACCTTCCTCTTTTCAGCATCAATGTAACAGTAAATGAACAAAAAATTTTCCAACAAACCTNAGTACTTTCTTTAAAAGGAATGTTTTTTTTCTTCCTGGCTGTAATTCCTCTTTTTAATGCTTTGTGCTGTGAGTAAATGAAAAACTCTGGTACCTTACCTTCCTCTTTTCAGCATCAATGTAACAGTAAATGAACAAAAAATTTTCCAACAAACCTCTTGTGTTAAACCAAGATCACATTTGCATTGTATTTAAATTTAGAAACTGCTTATAAATGTGTGAACTCTTCAGAGTTCTAGAGTGTCTTCATTTGTTATTTACTTAGTGATTTCAATACATAATGGATAACCAGATGATAATCTCATTTATTGATTTTTCTGGTTTTAAATTTAAAAAAAAACCCGAAGAGGCAGGTAGCTATAAGCTGAACGCAGAGGAAGCAGGTCCTCAGATTTAAACTTAGTTGAAATCTTGGTTCACTGTCCTGAAAAAGTGGGTTTTAGTGGTAGTTGTGGTTAGTGTATCTTTGCACAGGGTTGGGAGCTGATGGGAGTTACTGGCATCCTGCTCTTGCCTGCACAGAGAACACTTGGGTTCTCTGACCTCTTAGTAAGTCCCTACCACTGCGCAGCGGTGGGATGCTTGCCTTCCTGTGTGACCCTGTACACAAGGCACCCACTGCCACAAAACTGTGTGCTCAGAAGATAACAGAAACCTTGCAATTAATCTTTAGTGCCTGCTGACAGGGTTAAATCTTAGCATGTGCAGCCGTCTTTGCAAAGGCTTGGTAGTCCAGTTAAGACAAGCTGTGCTTGCATAGAGCCTTAATGTCATTTCCCAAAGTACTCGTGCTCTCTCACTTCCCCTCGCTCTCCTTGTTTGTTAATGTAGAGGCTGTCTGATTTGTACTATGATATCCACCGCTCATACCTGAAGGTTGCAGAAGTAGTGAACTCTGAGAAACGCCTCTTTGGGCGATATTACCGCGTTGCATTTTATGGGCAGGTAAGTCAATTTATGTTCTTTTGTCTCCACAGATTTACAGATTTCAGCCATGTTCCAATCCAATGTATTTCAGGGAAGCTAAAACAGGGAAACACTTGGCAGTGAATCATGGGGTAGAACGTGCCTTATGGGTCATACTCCAAGGAGGATTTTACTCAGGAGAGAGCACACTGAGTTGCATCTGTGTTAACTACTGCTATGGATTTAGTGGTGTAATGGAGAACAGACCTGTACGTCAGCTTTAGTTCTGTACTTCATCAAGCAAAACTGAGACTGAGGCAGGGTGGAGTATTTTCAGAGTAAAACTTAAATAAAACCAGAGAAGACGTCTTTGATATATAGCTCTCTCTTCAAATAGAGCTTAAAGCAGAGCAGTATGCAGTAGACGTTTTGTTGTGTTGCTTGCTGACTCTGACTTCTGCTTTCAGGCCACTTCTGATTCTGTGCAATATACTGTAGAGTAGTTTTATTCCCTCTGCTGTGCTTCAGCATCCTCAAAGCGTTATGTTGTGCTTTCTTCCACTACAAACCAGTGGAGCAATCCAGCATGTCCTTTTAAGACTTGGTTTTGGCAAGCACGCAATCTCCTTTACTCTAAAATAATAAGGTGTGTGAACAACAGATTGATGTGAATCATTCTGTTTGCTACTTAGATTTTAATGCAGAAATTTGCTCTTTTCTCCTTTTGATCTTATTCAAGGCTGTGGTAAGTCTAGTTCTTTTGCATGTTTTGTTTAATTCTCCTCACACATCCTCCATCCTTCCCTGTACTGTTACTTAACATTAACTTTCCTGTGCTCTCGATTCTTTGGTTTGTGGCAGACGAAATAACATCGTTTCATTCCTTGTTGCATCCTGCAAACTAATTTTTGTTCGTTCAGTTACCTGAATTTACCAAGCTGTATCTGTCGCCATGTTGTATGTGCACCGTGGGGCCCAGTGCTGCATCATCTCAAGTGAAAGGTTTTCTCTCAGCTTCACTGGGAGTGGGATTGGACCCGTTCTTCCTCTGTTGAAAAACTCGGTGTAGCATTAATGCTGTTTGAATGCAAGCCTGCTTTCCTGGCCTGTGCAGTCTACGGTGTATGGCGGTGGTAACTGGAGCGCTCTGGGCGGGGTGCAGCCACCTGCCTGAAAGTCCCTTGTAGGGGCAAGCAAATTGGGAGTCAGAGGGCAATGGCGAGTCCTTCCTCAAAACAGGGGCAGCAGAGGGGGAAATGGGACTCTCCTGCTTGCAACTTCTTGCCAGGGCTCTCCCAGAGGCAGCTGCTTTCTAAGTGGGTAATTTAGCTGCAGCAGTTTGGCTGAACTGGCTTAAAATCTCTTGTTACAGTGCAATGACTTTTCAGCTGCCAGTGCCACAAGGACAACTTCATTTAAACAGCCTTAGTGCTCTAAAGCATATGACTTTTCCATAGCTGTGTATTGCTCGGTCTGTTCCATGGTGCCCCCGGACACTGAGCTCTAAATGCAAACAAGCACAGCTTCCTCCTTTATTTTTGCAGAAGAGAAGTTACGTGGTAGAATGTGGGACTGCTCTGCATTCCTCCTTGCAGAGGCATAGTAACAAAAATGTATGGCACAGTGTAAATAATTAAAAGTAGATCATTCCCTTCAGGGTCACTTGTGCCTCATTTACCAAGGAAAATAGGAATGGGTGTGCAGAACTGATTAAGGAGGACTTACCAGTACACAAAGCACCATGGCAGGTGTGGGAGGTACAGATGAAGCTTGACCTGGAAGGAGAGACAGAGAGAACAGTCTGTTCCCATACACCAGTTGTGCCTGCATATTTTCCCCTCTGCAAGGTTTCCTTTCTGTATTTCCATCAGTCCCTTTTTCCCGTGTGCCACTTGCTTTCGTTTTGGCTGTGCAAGTGGAAAGGTATAGGGCCTTTTGGTCCGTCTGTTGCCAAGAGTATTGCAGACCTCCATGCCGAAAGCAGTATCAGGCCCCAATTAATTTAAAACATTAAAAGCAACTCCCCCTTTTTTTTTTTTTGTGCCTCTGGAAGACTTTGCACACTTCCTCTCAAAAGCTAATGGTTGCAGGTTTTGCTAGTATTACACAGTTAAACCAGTAGAAAGCAACATGAATCACTCTGCTTAGGCCACTACAAAGGAATGCCACAGAAAGAAACTTGGTATGCAGGTATGGGATGCTCAGTATGCAGGTATGGGATTCCTTTTCAGTCATACACATATACTGTTTTATAAAATACCTGTGAGTTGGTACATAGGTAAGCACACACATATGAAAAATGTATTATTACACATATACATTTGTTTATTAAACATTTTGATCAATTGTATGAAGAATAAATATACGTTTCGTAAAAATACAAGGAAGGCAGATTAAAGGACAAGGGAACACTGCGAATACTGTTTGCAGGGAGAATTTTGGGGGTTCTTAGTGAAAAAAGAAAATCTGGAGCTGCATCTGAAAACTGTTCTTCATGCAGAGGCTGAGACAGTATTTGGTTACTGCATTGCTGCAGACACCAGGATGGTTTGAAGGAATGTAGTCCTTAGGGGGGATGTAGTCCGTTGTTTTTGCCAGAGAGCTTTATTTGCCGGTTCAGAGAGCCGGATCTCACTGCAGCTGCTGCTTTAGACTGCAAATTCTGTTAAGGGCCTTTGGTGACAACATCTCGTTGCACCACCAAGTGGCCACACTAGCCAGTGCTTAGGATTTTATCTGCAGATGAGTGTTTTGAGAAGTCAAGATCTTTCTTGAATTTAAAAACTATGTTGAATAGCTGAAAGCTCATATTGTGCTGATAAGCAAAGACATTCAAGACATGTTTTCAGAGCAGTGTTAGGTTAAGGCAGAGCTGAGAGTTCTTTCTGCTGTCTGTGGAAGAAGCTGTAGAAGTTGGACAGCAGATTTTCATAGCAGTAAGCTGACTGCCGGTTTATGTCTGAAGATTAGAAGATGTGTCCCCTTTTCCAAATGTGATAAAAGAACTGTAGCTTCCTTACCAAAGAGTGCAACACACTCACTTACCATAGGAGGTGATGCTCACTCAATAAAGACAGGGAAGGATCCATTAAATGCTAATTCTTGGCAAATAAAGCAGAAGGCTTTACACGGGCACATCAGCTGTGGGGACAGTGCGATTCTTCAGCAAAAGGCAGAGAAGAGTCAGGTTTACTGTGAGCTCCGAGGGCTGTGACCGAGGCCGTAGGGGGAGGAAGAGAGGCCTTTCCAGTACTCCCACGGTGACAATCCCAGGTCACACCTTGCTTCTCAGTACATCAGAGCTCGGTGGAAACCAATAACCTACTGGCAGGGAAGTCATCTCCCTTTCATTACGTACAAGCACTCCATGTAATAATTTTCATCTGTAAGGCTGCATTGCTCTTGCAGGGCAAAACCAATCAGTATGAAAATAATCTAGGGATATGCATTGATAATGTGACCTTGGCTGCTTATTATTTTAAAATCCTGAAAGTTGAGGATATGTGGCTCCTAAAAAGTATTTAATCTTACCTTCAGTATTCTTTGCCAGACATATAGCATGTGGCAGACACGATTATTTACAGCTCACAATTAACTTCTGCTTGTCACTTGTCAACTGAAATACTGTAGGGAATATGTGCTTAAATAATGTCTCTTGCATTAGAGATAAGATTAAATCTGTTAGTTGTTTGTTTTCAGGTATTTTTTTTAAGCAAAACCATTAATACAGCTATCATCTTAGTGTGCTATGCAGCATCAGCACAGAGATTCGGCACTTACATATAAACACTGTGTTCCGGTATGCAAACATACACAGAATCAGGGTTTAAGAGGATAAACTATATTCTAGTTTGCTATGTGATTAATTTGCAAAACATGACTTTTTTTGTTGAAAACATCAAATAGTAACAGAAAACAGATTTTTTTTTTTTCTTTTTTACAGAAGCAATCCTGAGTAGCGTGTTTGAGTATGGTTGCATGAGGTTAATGAGGTTTTCCCACATAAAGCAGTTTTACTTCAGTGGAAACAAGATCAGAAACCAGGTTATGATCCTGCAGGTCTCATCTCAGTGAAATCAATAGAAAGTCAGTTGCCTGCCCAGCTCCATAAATGTTTATAGGGTGTCAGCTTTTGAGCTCTAGATTTGTTCTTTAATGACCTGTGAAGTTCTGCATATGCCCGTGGAGTTTAATTGATAATATTGTTAAAAATTGTGCAATGTTAGAAGGTCACTGTGAGACTGATTAAGATACTACCAGACAAGCTGCTGTTGCTGCCATCAGTCATTGGTTTCCAGTAATGCCCACATCCCTGTTGGCCGGTGCCAAATTAAAGGACAATTTTACTGCCCCTTGTCCTCACTGAAGGAGAAGCCAGAGATGCACATATTTGTTAATCCCTATTGAAATAAAGCTAGGGTTTTTCTCCTGGACAAACGTTGACATTTACAGCTAATTTATTTTGATTCTGTGTATTTTTTGTGAAGATTTGCCTAGGCTATAATTGTAGTGGCCAAAGTAGAAATATGCTTCAACATGAAAAGGCTGGATTTTGCGTGAGTACCTTCCAAAGAGATTTTGGAGGTTTCTCATGACTTAATTCATTTGTGCTTCTCTTTTTTTCAACAGATGGCAGTTTGCCTAGGCATATTGTAGAATTGGCCGTCCAAGCCACGTCGTGTTATGTTTAAAGGGCCTTGGGTCTGGCATCATTAATGCTGTCTTCCTTTCCCCTTTATCCCTGCAGCTTCAGGTATTTTTCTCTAGGTCACTTTGCGTTAAGGTGAAAGGAGACTTTGGGCACAGCTGCAGTGGTTAACACTGCCAGATTGCAGCAGCAGCAGCATATGAAATCCTAGGAGGAGGGCTGCTGCTGCTCATGGCGTTGGGATACATCCAGGCCTTGTTAACGGGACACCTGCTGCTTTCTGCTCAGCTGGGCGAGCTTCTCCCAGAGTGTTGATGTACATGTTCATCACGTAGCTGTTGAGTGTCTCACCTGCCTGTGATGCAGTGTTCTGCAGTTGGCATTTCTTCTGAAGCCTGACAGGTTCTTGTTCAGCTCTTCAGTGGAGCCTTTTATTAAAGCTCTGCCAAGTCCATCCAGTGTAATAAGTAAATGTCCTTAACAAGATTGAGCTTTTGCAAAGAAGCACATCTGTGTCTTTTTTTTTCTTTTCAAATGTAAATAATTTACTAATTGTCTCTAAAAACGCTGCAATTCCACATGGCGTTTCAAGATGCCACCAGAGTTCCTCTTCAGCTGCCCTGAACAGATGCAGACCGGTTCACAGGTGCTCCCCGTGCCATGACCCTGCACATCAGCGCAGGCAGCACTGCGCTGCGCAGTGCCCAGCCTTTGCCTGCTCATACAGCTTCCAGATAGGATGTGCTGGAGGTGGCATGCTGCACGCATCCAGCAAACAGCTGTTACGCTCATGTTCTGTTAGCATAGTTAGTGCTTCCGAAGTAGTTGATTTAACCAAATCGTTTAAATTTAAAGAATTTTCAATGTCCAATTTTTATTTCGTTAGGATTTTTTTCATCATACACACATCAGCATTCTCAAGTAAGCACTTTTAACTCTTTAAACAGCTAGGTCTCTTACATGAATAAACATGTCTGAGTTATTTCTTGGGTAATTCAGAGATACCAGACCAGTGTAAACACAGACTTGTAGGTATGTGTCTGCTAGCAGTGGAGAAAGGTAAGCTTTTAACTTAGGTGCTGGAAATGGCATGCTGGGGGCCCTGGTGGGTATACAGGCAACCTTGATTCCTGGTGTAAGCACCGTATTTAGGCTTTGCCCTCCCTGTTATGTTCACTGTATCCTTCCATTTCTCTCCAAACAGGGTTTTTTTGAAGAAGAGGAAGGTAAAGAGTATATCTATAAAGAACCTAAATTAACCGGCTTGTCTGAGATCTCACAAAGGCTGATGAAACTTTATGCAGACAAGTTTGGAATAGATAACGTGAAGATCATCCAGGATTCCAACAAGGTACGAAAGACCTGCGGTTCTCGTGCAAGGGGGAGAAGCGAGTGCACAGTTCGTGTTTTGAGAGCTGTGTTTTGAATTAATGTGAACTGAGTGTATGTGTAAACTGCTATGACCTAGTGTTACAACTGAAATAAGACCCCCTCACCTTACAGCATGGCAGATGCTGTACTGAAACGACAGTGTTATAGCAGGGCATCACAGTGGTGGGAAAAGGGCATATTTCAGCATATGCTTGCAGAGAGCATGCGGACGTTTACTGCAATGCAGAAGCAGGTTGTTTTCTCTGTCGTTTAACTTTCATCCACTTTTGCCAATGGCTGTATTCAAAAGTTTCACTGTTGTTATGGGCCTATTGGTTTAAATATCTTTGTATTAATCTGTGGCCCGAATATTACATCTGGAAGTCTCGGTTTTAATCGGTATTGCTTTGATAGATAAAAGCATCAGAAATGTAACGGATGCCTTGGAAGCTCATCACGCTTAACAGAATTTTATTATGTTTGCCACTGTTACACAGGTCAACCCCAAAGACCTGGATCCAAAATACGCATATATCCAGGTGACGTATGTCACGCCTTTCTTTGAAGAGAAAGAAGCTGAAGATCGGAAGACCGACTTTGAAATGCACCACAACATCAACCGTTTTGTGTTTGAAACACCTTTCACACTCTCAGGAAAAAAGCACGGAGGTGTAGAAGAGCAGTGCAAGAGGCGCACAATCCTGACGAGTACGTTTGCTCAGGCTGCTTCTCCCGTCCCATCCCACCTTTGCCGGTTAAGCCCAGCAGTGCACTTCATGTGCCAGGTTTTCTGCAGTCAGTGGGCACAGCATGTTGTGCAGCATGATAAGTAATCTTTTCAGTGTGTCCCTTGGCAAAGCATGTGCTTTCTTACAATCCTGCTGACCGTCCTAGGGAAAGTTATTTTCGTTTATGGAGTCATCAGCTGTCTTATTTTTCCGTATGATTGACATCTTAACTGTTCTTGCAGTGATGTAATTTGGGAGTGGTAGCATGCAGAACCATTATTCTTTTAACAGGTCAAAGAAAAAGCAAAGTAGGGTGCCTGTTCTGCTAAGAAGAGTAAAACTTAGCAGATAGGAATTTTTGATCAAAATGCGAGTAAGATACATTATACAGATTTTTTTTTTAAGTGAGAGGTAAGATTTCATCTCATTGGGCATGATCAGTGTTTTAAGACAGGAATGTCAGGATCGCTATATATGTCTGGTCTTACTGAGTCATATTAAACAGAAAATGTTTAGTTCCTTATCACGATTGAAATCTCTTTTTAAAGAGGCATCCTTCGTGAAACTACTGCTGAAACTTGACCTGTCTGTATTTGGGCTGGGAGTATGAGAAAATGTCTGAGACGGAGGCATTGTTCTCTTGGGCAGCCGTGAGCAGAGAGGCCGATGTTCACAGCAAAGGCTCCTGAGTGACAGAAAATCCAGTTCCCCACTGACTTTAGTGCATCTGCTTCCCCCAAAGGGCAAAGTGAAGAAAGGTGCTTACAGTACAGGCGTAGTCACCTAAAAGTTTTGTTCTGGCAAGTCAAGAAAGAGGCACTGATGTCTGGGGGCATCTTGTTACATGACACAGCTTTGCTTGTAAGAAGAAGAAAGGAGGAGCCGCTTGTGTGTGGGTTTTTTTAAGTGCTTGAGCAGCAGTAGGTGTTTTGAGATCTGTATTGAAGCAGGTAGTTTCACTGACTTGAAAGTGCAGCTATTATGGTATGTCTGGCAAAAACAGAGAGTTGTTCTTCCAGCAGAACATTTTCCCTAGATTATTACATGCTGTTGTCAGCTCCCACCGCTCTCAGCCTGGCTCCATCTTTGGTGTTAGGTGGGAATTTGATGGTATTCTCCTCTCCCCTGCTTTTCCCTCTGGCACCTGCCTCGCCTCAGTGCTTTTCTCTAAAGGAGACATCTTTCTGTTTTTCTCCCCACCCCCACCCTTTCAATAAAGTAATATATTTTTAGTCGCTTCCTACATAAAAAGAAGTGCTTTTACTTTGAGAGGAAAGCAAGGCTTATCGGTATGACTGGAGGAGCAGCAGAAGTTAATTGTGCTTGAGCAGAGGTACGGAGTGGCTGGAACAGTACTCGCTCGGCATCTCTGCTCCAGAGCCTGCTGCCTGCGTTGTGCAGAGGACAAGTGCAGTCTGGCTGTGGTCTGTGGATGACTGCCTCTCTGCTGTGCCTGGTTGTGACTCGCTTCCAGCTCTTGCAGTCATGAATTTCCTGCTCTCCAAGGAGACAGCCACCCTGTAAGCTGGAGCTCATTTAGGTCTGAGCTGACTGGCAGCAAATGCTCACCAGAGGAGGGCATACACGGAGTTTGGGAGGCCTTCCAAAGGGTGTAGGGCAATCAGGAAAAGATTGTTAGCTTAGGTCAGACTTAATGCGCGATAGTGATACCTTTGCCAGACTCCCTGAGATCCATGAAAAGGCCTTGCCTGGAAGGAAGGGGTTTTAACGATGAATAATTCCTCTGTCTGCTCCCTTGGCAGTATTTAGGTTGAATACTAAAAGTAACTCCTTACTTCTTTAAGGATGATGTTTTAATAGTATTCATCTGTGGGTGAGCGGTACCCAATTGAGCTAAACTAGAGGCTCGTGCCTCTAAATTGAAACATACTTGATGGGATGGTTTGAGCTATTTGAAATTCAGTACAGGCTTGTCATTTGGTGGTTTAATACAGACGAAGAAATTTGTGGATTCTAAAATCTGAGTGGTGAGAGCTTTGTGCCACATGGATATGACAGAGCTCAGTAGCAAACAGTGGCGAATTCAAAAGGAAATGTTCTTCCAGTGCCCGGTACCTCAAAATTCAGTTTGGACTTGCTGTGTCACTTTAGCTCGTTGGGTGATTAAAACTTAATTTGTATGGATTGATAAAGAGATTGACAAAGTCAAAAGTTCATACTTTGACTTCATTGTTTTGTTTCTTTAAATACTCTGTTGTTGGGAGAGTTTCTGTGATACATTTCTTGCTTTCGAGTAGCCAGTCACTTGTTTCCCTACGTGAAGAAGCGTATTCAAGTCATAAGCCAAACCAGCACGGAGCTGAACCCTATCGAAGTAGCGATTGATGAGATGTCCAAAAAAGTCTCAGAGCTCAATCAGCTTTGCACAATGGAAGAAGTGGACATGATCCGACTGCAGCTCAAACTCCAAGGAAGTGTCAGTGTCAAGGTAATGACAATTTGCCTTTTTTCCTTTTTTCTTTCTTTTTCCAATGCATCTACATAAATTTTTATTCTGATTTTCATCATTCCAGACATGTTTTGTCTATTTTATGTTTCCGATCATATCTTGTATTCCAGTGCTATTAGAGCCTGCTGTAAAAGTGTAAGGGAATGGAAAGTTTTCCAGTGATGTTGATGACTGCTGGATTTATGTGCACATATAACTATTTCAGCCAAATCTTCTCTAAATACATGTTAAGACCTTTCTAACAAGACCATCATGTGTCACTCGCGAATGCAGCCCATCACACAGCCAAGCATGTAGATGCTTTAAAGGGAGTTTTGTAGAATCGGGTTTTGTCATCTCCTGTTGGTGAGAGGTGCATGTACTTCTGATGACCTCATTAAAATGTCTTCAAACGTACAACTTTCTAGATGGTTAACTACCTGAGGACTTTAAAGGCCAGCAGAGATCCGCAGTTTGTGTGAGGCTGTCCAACTCCCTTTCCTTCAGTAAAACTCTTCAGGTTTCATCCAGGTGTCAAGAGGGGTGATGTGATGTTGTTCACACAGTCTTGGTTGCCTGAGGCCGGTCCCTAAGCCTTGAAACACAAGAGAAAATGACAATAAACTTCTTGTTCTCCACACCCAAGATGTGTATTTTTCCCCCAGGTAAATGCTGGACCAATGGCCTATGCTCGAGCTTTTCTTGAAGAGACAAATGCTAAGAGATATCCTGATAATCAAGTTAAGCTTTTGAAGGAAATCTTCAGGTAAACATTAAGCTTAGACTTTCCACGCTCTGCATAGGATGAGTAACACGAGTAGGTGCGACATGAAATCAGGCTAAATTGAACCAGGCTAATTTACCTCTGCATTTTACAAGGGCATGTAGTGATAGGACGAGGGGTAACAGTTTTCAACTGAAAGAGGGTAAGTTTAAATTAGATATTAGGAAGAAATTTTTCACAATGAGGCTGGTGAGACATTGGAAGAGGTTGCCCAGAGAAGTTGTGGATGCCCCCTCCCTGGAAGTGTTCAAGGCCAGGTTGCATGGGGCTTTGAGCAGCCTGGTCTAGTGGAAGGTGTCCCTGTCTGTGGCAGGGGGGTTGGAACGAGATGGTCTTTAAGGTCCTTTCCAACCCAAACCATTCTGTGATTCTATGTTTTACCCTATCTTACAAGTCATTCCCAAGAAAACATATGCTGAAGTTTTTGGGCTAGCGTAGTAGCCTACATCCGTCTTGATCTGAGGATGAGTTGTGAAATTCACATCTAACAAGGTGTAATTTGCAAGGGGGAGAAGAGGTACAGTAGTGTGTATGTTTGTATATAGATAGATAGGGTTTTTTCATTACTACAAAATTCGTGTGGTTGTTCTTTGTGTTTTTGTGCTTGTAGGCAATTTGCAGAAGCATGTGGACATGCTCTTGATGTCAATGAACGCCTTATTAAGGAGGACCAATTTGAATATCAGGGAGAGATGAAGTCTCATTATAAGGATATGCTCAGTGAGCTGTCTGCAGTTATGAATGAACAGGTTAGATCATCTATTTTGGTGATGGTTGGGCTGAATGAGGGCGGCTAATTGTGTCTTCTAGTGACAAATGAAGCTGTAGAGCAAAATAATAGAAATAAAACCTGGCAGTGCAACAGTCACGGATAAAACATAGTTTACTCTCTTCCCCATCCCACCCCTCTTTTTTTAAATGCAGCTCTATTATATATAACTAATCTGATCGATCAACAAAGATTTGACTTCTACCTGTCATGCTACATATTGAAAAGTTAAATGTTCATGAGGCTAAATGCAGACTGAGGTCTAGAGGCTTCGAAAGATAATCAGTTAAATGAGTTTTTTATGCTTTGCTTGCTTTATCCTACAGCTATGATGTATTTAATTAAAACAGTAAATTGCTTTTAAGACCTAGCTTGTAGCTGGAGGAGTTATCTTCATAGTTTCTATTTGTATTCAGCTTCCAGAACAGGAGGGGTTTTTTTAATTTTTTTTATATTTGAGTACATTGTCAAAATACATGCTGTATTAAAACTCTGTTTCAGCTGTTAGCAGCTTCAGAAGGATGATCGTGCATAGCTATGTTATATGAAATTCATCACAAAATGCTGAACTGGACTTCAGCACACACTTGCAGCTGTTCTATTGCTGCATCTATGCAGATATTTTTAATTGTTTTCTGTTTAAATTTAAATATCGAGTGATTCTGCATACTAAAGTGCAAATTAAATCATGCTTAATTATTTCTCTGCATGCTTGTGTGTAGGCCGCCTTAGATTGCATCTGAGAAACACTTATTCTCTAGTAGTTGCACTGCATTTCCAGGTGCCTGTAGCACACACAAGCACTGTTAGTGTACAGAGTTACTTCAACCGCTTGCACAAGTGATAGCATCTCACAGAAGTGTCTAATTGGCACCACATTAGACCGTGCTGTATTATTCATCTTCATATGTGAGGAGAATAAGGATTTACCAGAAGTTTTGGGCCATCGTTATTCTTGCTGTGGAACTGAGCTGGTTTTTCACAGAGTGTGAAGCTGTGTAATTGCTTTGAAGGCTTGGTGTTTGCCAGATGGGGGTCGAGCTCAGTGGTTGTTGCTGTTCTGTGAGTTGTGCTCCCTTCCTGTTCAGGTGTATAAAGATTTGTGAACCTCAAGCATTCCAGTAATGTTATCGTAACTGCTACTTATCTCTGTTCTATTAAGTATGTAAGTATTAAGAGTATCATTTGTTACTCAATGTTCATGCCTCTCCCATGGAAGCTATTTTGGCCAATGTGAGTAGGCAGTACTTATGTCTTGTGTGAACTACTGTTCCCCGCAAGAATGGAACATGGATAGACGACTTAAATGAGGCATGAGCAGTCCATGAGTTTCAGCATTCGTAAAATATTTTGTGAGGTCTATTAAATACTCCCACCTGTATTTATATCAGTGAGCTCTTGAGTTCTCTTCATGTAAATGAAAAGACTAAATAATACAGAATTACTTGTACGTAACAATGTTAATCTGTAAAGTAAAGAGTTCATCCAGCAAAAGTCAAAATCATCATCTGTTTAACCAAAATCATCTGAACTTGAAAGTCCACAACAAAAACCAGTCTCCCATTTGCCACCCTGTGGGGCAGCCTTACAGGCAACAGCCCGGTTTTCCAGACAGCGTGGCTTTTGGGGAAAACTCTACTCCTCTTGTGATGAAAGCATGAAATCCCTGCTTCTGGGCAGAACGTTGCCTCAGAGAAATCACATGCTGTAAATTGTGCCTGAAATATTTATCTGGCAGTTGGAAAGCTTGAGGCTCTATTGTAATTGTGCTGTGTGCCTTGCACCAGTAAGATTTGCCATCTTTCCCATTGTCGTATTCAAGAGAGTTTTGCTTGCTCCCTCTCGTGACAGTGACTCTCATCACCACATGTTTTTCTCTTGTTTTGTTTTGTTTTGTTTTTCTTTTCTGACAGCTCTGTCATGGTCCTTGCTTATACAGCTTCTCTTCTTCCCTGTCTAACATTTCCCTCAATACTATAGCCAAAAGTGGTATGTTCATTTTTCTTACATCTATTTTTTTCCTTTAATGTCGTGTACTTTCCCCACTTGCTTGTTTTTCCACTGTGTATGTTTGTTTAGTTTCATGTCTAATGACTCCCTTGCTCAGGGAGTTAAAAAAAGGACAATGTATATGTGTGATATATTGTCCCTGAGCAGTGCTGAGACGCATGTTCTTTACAACCCCAGCAGCGAACTTGGGGAGGTCAGTGGGGCAGCTCAACAAGAGCCTCCTAGGGCAAAAGCATGTGCCAGTAGTAGCAAAAGTGTCCAGGTGGAAGGGCCAGGGACAAATGGCATAGAAAGGTACCAATTAAGCCAAGCCCTCCTTGTCCCGTGAGTGTGGTCCCCTTCTCACAGCCCTGCCCACCACGCTGCTCGTGGCCATACACTGGGACGCAGGCCGGGGCCACGCTGGGGTGCAATGGAGAGTGTGCAACCCCAGTGCCCATGGTTTGGAAGGACTGGTGCAGCGCAGCAGCAGCCGCCCCAAGCTCCCTTCTTCTGACGCCCCTGGGGAGAGCTCTGGATTTCAGTCATGGCTGGGTGAAGTCACCAGCCTGGGCAGAGAGTGTGTGCCACAGCCTGCCCGTGCTCCGCCATGCTGCCCTGCTCTGCTTGCAGCTTCCCTGGCTTTGCTGGGAGCTGCCAGGGAGTCCCTGAGTCCCAGTGCTCTTCCTCCAGCCTGCGGCGTGGGAGCAGCTCCTTCCCAGAGCTGCCCAAGTTGCTGGCTCAGGCACTGAAGCTGTACGTGGAGGCAACGTGGTCGTGTTTGCCCAAGTAATAAATGGTGTGCCTGACCTGCGTCCCCATCCAGGGATAACTGGGTGTTGATGGCGTAAGATTACGCCTGGAGCTTTGTGGAGGGGAGAGGTTTCTCTTGCGCCATGCACAGCTACGTGGTCAGTGGGGATGGCCCACATCTCTTGCTATGGATGCTTCAACACAGCGCCCCATGGAAGAAAGCAGGTTTTCGGTTTGTATTTATAGAAGTAGAAAAAATAGCTATTACCAAGGCTAAAAATGCTTCTTCAGGAAAAAAAAAAATCTTCCTTCTTACTACAGCCTATATGTAGGACAGGGCAGAGCAAGCTTTTGCCACTGCTCCTGCCCAGGGGTGCAGCTCTGCCCCCAGCCTCAGCCTGACAATTGGTGCAGACCCCGCCGAATGGACACGTTTTTTCAGCTGCCGCATGTAAAGCGCAGTGGGGATGCTGCGTGCCCAAATGACGGCATGCGCAGAGCTGGGGCCGGTCTGTACCATGGTCAGTAGGTGCTAGTGCGGGTGTCTGCTAAGTTTATAAAATGTAGGTGGCTTCTCAGTTGTGTTTTGAGTGAGAGTTGTTGGAGAAACATGGTTCAGGGAGCCCTATGAAGCACTGCGTGGCAGAAGCCGGTGACCCCATCCCAGCCCCATTTATCCCCCCAGCTCGGAGGACATCCTCCCTCTCGCTGCAGCCTCCCATCACTGGGTCCCCAGGCAAAGGTCCTTTTTCTCCATCGGATCCCTAGCATCGTTCTGTAATAAACAAAAAATGGGAAATCCTTGGTTAGACAATGAGCACTTCAGACACCAAACTATTCAGATCTCTCTCACGTTTGCATTTTTTTTTCCCTTTTCTTTTTTGTGAAAAGATTGCATACAAGGAGGACTCGGCAAAACAGCACGGAATGGAGCGCACTTACTCACGAGTCATCAATAGAGCCAGCTCGTCTGTGCCGGCAGCAACCACCCCGGCAAATCCTGATGCATGACTGTGGCGTGGCGAACACGCAGCCTTGGGAACACCTGGGGTGGCTGGGTGGGGGCAGTCTGTTCTTTGGGTTTTTTTTTTTTTCTTTTAGATTAATAGTACTGAAAATTAATTTGATCACGGACAATACCAGAAAAAGGATTTGTGGGCTACGATTTTAATTTATTGGAAGTCTTCACGGTGTTATTTTTGAAAACTGCAAGCTTGTTTTGTTTTTTTTTTTCTTTTGCCTACCCCAGTATTTGCACATTCCCTATCTTTTTTTTTGTTGTCAGTTTTTGGTTTTAAGCAGCCTTTATTAAGCCAGGCTGATTATGAAATTCCCTTTGAACAGATAGGTACACAGCAAACCCTAAGTTTGCTATAAATTATAATATATCTAATACTAAGTCTTAGTATACATATATTTTAAAGGTCAGAGTGGATGTTTTATAACATTTAAGTATATTGCAATTGTAAATAGAAGATGTGTAAAATATGTCATTTTTACAAAATTTAAAAAATACCTTTTTAGTTAATTATGACCATACTAAGAATATGGATAACATTTCAGTTACCATTATATTAAAATATTTGTGTATGTGTATAAAAGCGTCCATAAAATTTTCTCTTTGAAGGTCTGTGCGTTGGTTCATTCCTCCGTCAGCACTTTGCAGAGCGGTGGAGATCAGGGTGCCCCCTGCATCCCAGCTGCTTGCTGTGTTACGGTTGCTGATAGGGACATTTATGACCATCTGCAGAATGTGGCTTCGGATTCTCTTCATGGCCGCAGACTGATGCCACCCTGGGAAACAGGGGCTCAGTGTAGTCCTCCTGCTTGAGGCCAAGGAAGCTCTGCTCTTCCTTTTAAGTTTGTAGTCCCCGATTTTGCCCGGGGCCTCTTGGGAAACCATGTGCCTCTAGCAAGATGGTTGTTTCGGTTTCTGCATCGTGTCAGGATGGGGTGGAGTGGTTCTGCCAGCTCTCATGAATTCCCTTTTACCTCAACACCCTCACACGCCTTCGTGTTCATTCTTCTGCCTGTAGAAAATGCCCGCTTTCGGGGGTCCCTGCCTGTTGTGCGTGTATGTTAAGATCCCTCTCTTCTATGCATGCAATCCCCACAATTCCGTTAATCTGTGGCTCATTTTTCCTGGAGAAACCCTGGTGATTCCCCTGGAGGTCTTTACAGGTTCATGAGTGTTGGTTCAGGGCAGAGGCCAGCGCTGTGCCTTGCTACGTGGCGATGCCAGGGGGTCTGTCCAGTGTGTTGCCGCGTTCTGCCCTACTGTCTCCTTTCCCTGTATCTCTTCCCACGACACCCCCAGTTCACAACTGGCGAATCTCAAGTCAAGTTGTAGCCCAGCCCTGCAGGCAAGAGCCGAGGCTGGCCGCTTAATTCACCCCATCTGTATGTGCAATGTAAAATCGCCATTATCCAGTCCGTGCCTGCTTGCTGGTGCTGCAACAGACTGGGATTTTTCAGGAGGAATCTTTGCTAAGGGTTGAAACTTAGATGGTACGCTTTCCTGGTGGGGGAAAGCAGGGGAGCCCAAGGTTGGGATGGGCCCCTCTCCAGCATTTAGTGCAGCAGCGTAAGCCCACGCCGTGACTTGATAATAGCCCAAGCTCTGGCCTGCGCGCTGCACGCGAGCATCGACCGTGCGGCTGGGCGGGAGCCAGGCACCTTCCTCGTCCTCGCCTTGAAAAGCCCAGCGCTGCTCTTTGGACACCGCACTCTTAAAAACCAGCAGTGTGCCGAAAGGAATGATTTCTGGCCCAAGTTTTAACCTGCTTTATACTGCGTACGTAGTGGTAGATGAAGTTACCTGCTTGTTTGTATATATGGGAGGAACCGGTCATCAGTGGCAACGGCAGGAATTCGCAGTACAGAGGAGGTAAGTGAGCGTCGAGCCCTCTTCTCCCTTGGTTTGTTGGTCTCACTGGGCTCATTTTGAATTTGCTATGATTTGTGTTTATGGATGGGTACTTCAGAAGCCATCAAGGTGGAGACAGACTCTTTCTAATTAATGTTCACAAGAATTGAGCAACTAAATCTGTTGGGCATCTTTGGGAATAACTAGATTGCAAAAGCGTGGTTTGCACGGAGGGAATGTTGCAAGCTGACACCAGGCTGGTCTGAAGCCAAGCTGCGGTCTGTAAAGCAGAGGTAAGGAGATCCCTGGATTGTTTTCTCAACAGCTTGCACGCAAAATGAGTTTCATGTGTAAGTCTAAGGGTTGTGGGGCTTGGTTTGTTTTAAGCCACCAGCTCTGCAGCCTCCTCCGGGAGTTTGAAAACCCAACCCGTATTCTGGCTGTTACCTTATTGCTGGCGTTTAGAGATGCTGAGGCTTGAGTGTAGCTGGGTCCTTACTCCAGATGGCTCTTCCTCTCCTGCTGTGTTCAAGCACTTTGGGCATAGTCACATGAAAGCAATTAGCAAACATTAGCTTTGAACCAGGGCTGCAACAGGGAGAGAAAACAAAGCGTTAAACCATGGATTGTCCCGACATTTGAGGGGAGAGAATGAGAGAAATGCAAAGGGCACGTGAGGCTGTAGGATTATGACAAAGATGGGGTTGGGCCCTTCGCCGCCATAAAATTCAGTGACCAAAACTGCAGAGGATAGATGGGTCGGTGCTGAATCCTGCACCCACCCCTGTCCGTGGGCTGTGAAACCCTCACAGAACTGCACAGTGTTACAAACCCTCGTGCCTGACGGGCATCGCGTGCCGCAGGGCAGGCGCTGTAAGAAAGGGCTCTTTTCATACAGTCGCTGCTTTTCAACCTCTTAGGATTACGTGAGGCCCACACCAGGTTTTTTCTGCCAAAAGCTCCACTCTGAGACTCCTTTTGTCTAAGGCAATGGCAAGAACATGGTGGGCTGTTCTCAGAGCTGACGTTTTCTCCAGTAAATTATTTCACGTCTTACAGATGGGTTTATTTTTCAATCGCTTTTGAAAGTGATTCTCTGGACTTGCTTTATTCTAAACGTTAGGACGATTTTAAAATAACCCCACCAGAAACTTTCGTCGCTTGTGTTCTTTCATGTGCAAATAATCAGCTCAGGGCAGGTGAAACACACAGAGAAGAGCACTTCAGGGAGGGAGGCGAGTACAAGAGCAGGTGCACCGCTGCTGACGTTCATAGGTTTTATTTTTACTGCAGGATGGGCAGGGCCTCGCTGGCCCGAGCACAGATGTCCCAGGGGACTGGGCAAAGGTGGCGGGGAGAAATACTGCAGCCAAAATGTTGTTAATTGTGCTGCTTGAAGAAAAGAAAGAAAGATGGACAGGGAAAACAGCTGCCAGTACTTCAAGTCGTTGGTAACACGTGGAATTACATAGGTGTCTACCTTTACAGGTGAAACTTTGACAAGGACTGATTTGTAGGCTATGAGCAAGATTATTATTAACAGACAAAAAAATAACGCATATGTGCAAGTGCTTGATTTAGGACTGTCATTGGTATCCTTGCTGATGCCTGGCACGTTCAACTCTCACACATTCAGATTACTTGTGTAAGAGGAAAATCTACGGGTTTTTTCTCCATTGTAGCTTCATGGCAAACAGTTCTGCGTAAGAAGGCTTTTAAGAGCAGGCTGAGAAGGTACGACACAGAGAGGAGTACCGCGTGGCAGCCGGAGCCAGAGGAGAGGCAGGTGGCTGAGCGGGAGGTTTGGGGCAGCACCGAGCCCTGCGAGGAAGCGGGATATAAGGGGCAGGAAGGCGGGGGGCAAAGCTGAGCTCGAGGAGGCTCTCATCCTCCTGCTGCTGTAGGCAAAGCTGGTGAAAGATTCCCTTTCATGTGAGGAAGGAGATCTTCCCGCGCCAGCCTCAAATTGAGCTGCTTTAAAAACTTCAGAGTGCAAAAGAAATTATTTATGTTTGTTCCTTAGAGGAAGCTATCCCAACACCCCAAAAGGAGTTAAGCGTTATACATATTTTATGTTTAATCACATCTTTAGTGACACTCAACCACAACCAAAGGCTTAAATTTCGATTAGAGGGAGATGTATTAAATGTTTAATAGGAATCATTCCGTACCGGGTAATTATATCTTAACGTTCACTGGAGAGATGTTACATTGGCAACGTAATGCTGATGTGAACAGGAATGACTTTTTTTGTGGGGGCGGGGCGGGTAATAGCCAAATGAGAAACGGGAGGGTGATCTGTACCGGTCATTCTCCAAACGCGCCGCCCGTGTGCTGACCAGCCACAGGCCTGGATCTGGGAAAAAGTGAAATGACATCCATGCGTAGCTTTGAACATGGGTTTTTGGATCTCTGTGAAAACTGTTGCCCCACATGTGCTGAGAATCATCAGGCTGCGTGTCTCTCTCACTTCAGTTTTCAACGTTTTTAAAACTGGTAACTGACTACTCAGTATTTCAGCTGTAACTAATATGGGAGGATGAATCTTCAAGACAGATGATCTATCAAGGATCTCTTAACAGTGTCTGCTATGGATTTGAATGCATTGAACCAAACTTTAACAAGTTTGGTAGGCATGCAAAAGGTTTTTCTCATAATATTTAGATTTTCGCGAAAATAATCGGTGTTACGCATTCAGAACAAGCAAATTAAAGCCATGAAGTGGATTTAGAGCCCAGGCAGTTAAAATCAAAGGATGTTAAAATCAAATATTGAATGAGAACACAGAAATGGGATTTTAAGAAAAGCATCCTTTCTCAGAAAGAAAAAAAAAAAACGAACAAAACCCCAAACTAGAATGTTTTTCTCATTTAAGCAAATTGCATTGAGAGAAATCAACTGAATGCAAAAGACAACGAATAGCCAAGCCGACACAGAGCTATGCTCGTGACCAGGAAGGACCTTCAGCTTCACCATCGCTGTATCCCTCTGCTTTAGCACGAGCTGCTCGAGCAGGAACCACTTGGCACAGACCCATCGGCCCCACACAGGGTTCCTGCTCCTCCTGTCCTCGCTTTGCTTTCCAGAGGCTGCGGCGTGCAGCAGGCAAAGGTTCTCCTCCAGCTGCCCTCCTTGCAGTACGGGGTTGCCAAAGGACCTGACGCAGCCGCACCTGGGACGCACCAGAAGGCAGATGAGCTGCTGCCTCTCCTGGGGCAGCTTCTGCACCCACGGGGTGGTGCACGGTGGGCAGCTAACGGGGGCTGTCGGTGACTGGATGTCAGTCACGCGCAGGGCATCGCTGGGGAAGTACGAAGGGCTCTCGGCCACGTAGCACTGCCTGCGGTTGTAGGGATTAGCAGTCTGGATGTGTTGTCTGTTTCTATGCGTTATTTCCTCAAACCCATTTTGACACAGGAGCTGGAAATGCTGCCGACAATAACAATGAAACAAAGCACTCGTCACGGCAGCAGAAATTCATGAGCAGACGGAAGGCATGAAAGCACCAGGAGCTATTGAAGCTGGGGGCTCTCGGGACTGCCCGCAGAGCTGAGCGGGCAGTGGCTGGAGCCGCAAGCTCCCAGCTAACCCTACAATAAAATCCCGGAGCCTTGCTGATGAAACATCGCTGCCGTGAGTCAGAAAGGGACAGCGGGAGCCAGCAAACTATACCGACACCTAAGAGCCAACTGACACAAAACAGAGTAATCGGAAATCTGATGTTCTCAGCTACTTTTTGTTGTTGTTGTTATTTTGTTTGGGTTTTTTTTACTTTTTTGGTGGCCCCAAGTACATACATCCTGACAAGAAAGGGCACGGCTATGGAACAGCGGAGAGGAAACCTGCTGGCGCGTCTTTCAGGCTCCACAATTGCCGTGGGTCGGCTCTTCCGCCGCAGAGCACCCACTCGGCTTCTGCTCCCAGGCGAGCTCTCCAACGGGAACAGCAGGTCTGCCTGCGCAGGGCAGAGCATGGCACACGAGAGAGACCAAAGCCTGAATGCAGATGTAAAGATGCCCAAAGTTAAGGACGGTGGGTCGTGCTGGAGCAGTCCAGCTTCTAAGCTCAGCACCTGCTAAGGCCGGGGTGTTCGGATCGCAAGGCCGCAGGGTCGTTGGCTCCTGCCTTGTTGCGAACACCACGTGCTGGCAATTCCCACAGCTCTGCTCCCGCTGCCTCCTTCGCAACTGCGTCAAATGTCCCCTGTGCTTCAAACATATAATACTTCTTGCTGAAAAACACAACTGAAATTATTTTCTAATTCAAGCTGAACAGAATAAATAATTTTAGTTGGGAAAAGCAGGGAAAACTTTGGGAAAGACCAAATCGATGCTTTCCTTTCAAAATGACTAAAATCAGGTACGTGCTGGAGTTTGCTCGCAGTGAGGCTGGTCCCTCTGGCCGTGCCCTCGCTGGGCACACCAGCACCCGCTGCAGGGGCGGCAGCCCCCGACGGTGATGCCCACCCCAGCGAGAAGTGCTGCAACACCCAACCCTCTTCTTCCCAGCGTGTGCAGCAGTATGTACGCCGGGAGTATGTACCGAAGCTCAAAACCATCATTGGAGCAGGAGCTGTGACGGGACAGGGTTTGCCCCTGTGTGGATGGGGTGGCGATCCAGGCAGCCACCGTGGCCGGGCGGGCTTGCGGCCAGCAGCAGAGCACGCAGACCCCAGCCCGGGCGCCTGCTGCTCTCCCCCGCACGGGGACCTTCCAGCACTTTTTTTGTTTGCAGTCTGCAGAGAGCAGCTCCGGGCAGCCATCACTTCACAGGGCCGATCGGGGAGGAAATGAGAATGTTATTGTTCTTTTCGAGAGACGTCCTGCACGGTTCTTTGGTGAAATATTAGCTATGGAAAATATCAAGTAACTTTCCTACCTCCCAGGCACATGTTGGGGTATTTGAAGATGGGAAAAAATAAAAAGTAGTGTGAAACCAGCAGGGTTAGGGGAAGGTTGTCACAGCGTCTAGATCATCAGGCCAAAAGAGCAGGAGTGGTTTTAAGGCAGAATGGTAAAAAGCTTATTTGGTAGAGCCTCCTAGTTAGCGTGTCGTACGTCTGTCGTACACGCACAGCCTCGAGATTCAAAAACATTGGCGCCTGAGCAGTCCTGGCTCACGGCATCGCAGGAGGAGATGCTGTTGCCCCTGCAGGGAAGTTGTGCCTAATAGAGGTTTGGGATCAATCCTGGGCAGCCACCCGCGGCCCGTGCCCCCGGGAGCACCCCTGAGGCTCACTGAGGTGGGAGTTAGAGTAATGCGTGGCCTCCAGGCCGGGAGTCGTAGTTCACATGGGCTCCGTGTGTGGCTGCTTGTAACGCTTCATTAAGTTGACAATGTTGAGGTATTTTTGGAAAACTCTCAAAACTGCGATCATAATTACTGACTTTTCTGCCCAGGTTGTTGAGGTTCTTCATGCAGTTCTTAGCTACTTACTAAAGCGAGTATCTTCAAGTTCTCTGTATGAGCATCTCCCCCTGAACAGCAGCAAAGAAATGCACGTCTCCTTTTCTTCCCATTAATTACCTCCCAGCTTTATAGAAGATACATTTTCTGCGTGCTTTTTAAGCTGTCCTCCCCATATGCTGTTCCAGTGAGGTATAATTATTCATTTTTGTCGGAGAACAGCTGTGAGGGTGTTACTTGCCCTGCGATGTGTTTTCGTGACCTGCAAAAGCCACATGGTGTTCCCTGGGGTTCTGAGTCACGTTTTAGATGTATTTGCACAGATTGCATACGATGTGATATCTTACAGCTATAGGGATACAAATGTCCTCACACACGTTTGATATTGTCTGTTTTAAGAAAAGAAAACTGAACAAGAAGTAATTATTATTTTGAATTTTAGTATGGATTTTCTGCTTGGCGCTACTCTGCAATCATGAGGCTACCTCCCATGAACGATGGCTTGTTTTAATTTGAAAGCTATCGTAAGCTCTGCGCGGGTAACTATGGGTCCAGTCACGTGCTCCCACTTACAAAAATCTCCAGCTGAGCATACAGATTTTCTTGCATGAGGCATGGTTTTGAACTCTGCAGCATATGTTGTGCTTGCAGGGCGCTGGCATAAAACAGATTAATTCTGATTATTCTGGACTGACTTGAGGATCCACTTAAAGGGAGAGAGACCCAGAGGCTTGGAAATGCAACGTGGAGGCCTGAAGCGCTCTCTGAAAAGCTTGAAACATCGCCGTAGCCTTGCGTCGCTGCCAGCCCAGTCCAAAACCGTAGCCAAGGTTTTCAGACGCGACTCCCGTATGTCAGAGTTTCCGTTTCCCATGTTCAGGTTAAGCCTTGGTTTTTCAAAAGTATTGAGCATCCTCTGCTGGAAATCAGACCCTTTTCAGAAACCTCGAATGCTCAAAATCGAAGGAACAATAGTACGATGATTGGGCTGCATACGCCGAGCTAGAGGTTCAGCGTGTTGCACAGGTACTCGGCTCCCTGCAGCCACCGAAACGAGCAGGCGCTCACGGGGCCTTCTTTGAACAAGGCTTGTGGGGGATCTTCTGTGTACGTGTGGGGGTTAAGGCACAGGCAGGCAAATGGCCTTTGCAAAAGAAAAAGGCTGTTTGATGGACATTAACAAGTTAAAAATTTACCTCTTAGATAGACTCATCAAATAACTTTCTTTGTGCTGTCCTTATCTAATTAGATTATGAAACCTGAGACCGCTTTAAACATTAATTGATTTTGCCATCTTGTTTTCTTTCTGGGAGGTTGTGTAGCTTGCTCCCCACAACTGCCTCGCCGCACCCGGTGTGAGCAAAAGTCACCGCTCAGACATGGTTAAAAGGGAGCACTTAATTAGTCGTGAGTGCAAGGCAACATTTCATTCAAGCATAAAAAGCAGCCAGGTTCATACTCTCTCACGCCTGGCTACACGTGAGGCCGCTTAATGTTTCCGCGGGGTCTGCTCTCGCCGCTCCCCGCTTCCTCTCCAAGCGCTGCTGGTTGTGTCCATGCCCCGAAGGCAGCCCGTGTCCCCCTCCCGCTCGGTTTGCTGCCGCACTCCTCTCCGCTTCAATGGCAAGGGGCAAGCGCTGATGCAGACTTGCGATCGCCGTCTTGGGCTCGTCCTGCCAATCCACTGGGTAATTTGCATTCTGCCGGGAAGCTGCTGCCCAAGAGTGCTCAGGAAAACATCTTCGTGCAGCAGTGACACGTGTCAGTTGCTGCTCACGCTCTGGCAAGATGCGGGCGGCCGGGAAGGCGGCTCCCGTGCAGGGTGCAGGAGCCGGCCACAGCCCCGGCAGCAGATGTGCCGGTAGGCACACGAGCATCTCGCCCTTGGCTAGGGCAGCTTTGTGGGTGCTGCTGCTGTGCCCCTGCAGAGCTGTGCGTGTGCGGGCACCGTCTCAGCCCTTTCGCATGGGTGAAAAAGGGGTTTCCTTCACAGCGCAGGTGGCCTCTGGCTCTGGAGGGCATCCCAAAGCAGGGAGGGCAGCCACCCGCCTGCTGGCACGGTAGCACTGGCACCCCGCTCACACGGGTGCCCTGGCACCGGCGTAGCTTGCCCTCGTCCTTCAGAAGAGGCTTATGAATAGCAGACTTAAACTGTGCAATAGCTTGGAGCCAAAATTCACACTTTTCAGACTAAGCATGGAAATGTTTGCAATGTTCTAGTTGTGGGAATGTACCAAAACGAGCCTCTGGGCTCGTCTGTTCAGCTGCAGAGCAATACTGGCTCAGCGGAGGGGGAGGTATTCCTACGGCTAAACCCGGGGGCGCCCCAAACAGCCCTGCAATGAGGTTAGCCAGTAAATAATTACCTGATTGCTGTGGTAAAGGCCTGTAGAAATTGGTCCGAGCTCCTGTACCTGCCCTCACCGTGGAAACTCAGCTGTGGCGAGGAGCCCAGGCTGGCCCGAGGAAGGAGCCGTGGCCCTACGGGGACGTGCCTCTCGGTGGGGGCACGCAGGCTGGGAAGATGGGGCCGAGAGCAGCGCTCTCCCCGGGGAGCGTGCGGCCAGGGCATGTTAGGAAATTGTATTAAACACAGACGCGATCAGCAAACTTTAGAGGCTGTGCTGTTTTGTCCAATTATCGGAACATTTTTGATTTGTGCTGCAAAATCTTCCCTGTCAAATCCTTCCTTCCATTATAAGAAAGATGTGTTTCTTTGCCCGGCTGAGCATTTGCAGATGACGTTTGTTTCAAAGCAGGATGTGACCCGGCCTGGCAGAGCAGCACCTGTGGGGACACTGATGCCAGCTAGGGCAGCTGCCAGCACACGGGGCTCGGGTGAGCAAGGGCCTTGTAGACCACATCGCGTGTTCCACCACAGTCAAGCTGTTATTCAAGTGCTTCGAAGAAAACGCATTCAAGTAGATCGTATGAATCTCAACGCTTCTGCTGAGCTTCAAGCGATAGGACTGGCCAAGTAAAGCACTGGGATAATTTAGATGTCTAAAGGTCTAAATGTCTAAACACTGAGAAGAGTGAAAGTAGAGAATTAAAAATGGAAAACGGGGAAAAATACGAATTTACCTCTTGATTAAAATGGAGCAGCGACTGAGAATTAGACAGGGAGAAGGCCAATATGGGATCAAATTTTCACATTAAACCTCTTCAGTCCCTTCAGGGGTACAGGAGCAAAATGATCAAAAGTGTGCATCAGCAAAACAATCAACACACCAAAACGCATTTCTTTTTTTATTCATTTTTAAATCCACTGAAATATTCTTTTTTTTACCTCCTTAAGTTGTACAGACAGATTCAGGCGAGAATTAGGCTCTTTTGCGCCATAATGACACGTAAAACATAAGTCAAAGGCAGAAATCAAGCAAGGACTCAGGGCCCAGCGATGTTCTTGCACAGTGGCAGTGGGAAAAATTTGGCATTGACCCTGACGAGTGCTGCTGTTACGCTTTTGCTTGGTCATTTTTTATAGGATGGATAAATGCAGCATTGGTGACATTCACGGCTGCTAATAGCAAGCCTTCCCTGGAGACTCCTGCCCTGACGGACATCTGGGCTTCAGGCTTGGCGCGGGGATGGCGGAGCTGTGAGCTGCTCTCTTCCCCAGGTTTTCCCGTGAGTTACGCGTCGGCTCGGGCAGGCTGCCGTGATTCTCCTCCGGCCTGTCCCAAGCGAGGCTAGAGATGCGACGCGGCGTCGCTGACCCTCAGCCCAGGAGCCAGGGCACCAGTGCGCTGTGGTGCTCGTGGCAGGCAGGGGTGAAGGTGCGGCAGCAGCGCGACGTAGGGATGGAAGTCTATGGGCTGGGAGGAGCATGGTGCCTGGCAAAGAGGAAGGGAGTTTGTTTATTGCTAAGTAGTAATAGAAAGAGACTTTTCACCTGCAGCCACGTTCAGTCTTGGTCTTCTGCCTCCATCTCCTCCTCCTAAAAGCTGGGGCAGCCCAGCCGCCCTGACCAGCACATGTGCTGGGAAGGGGAGGCCTCAGCTCGGGGCAGCGGTCCCCGCCGCGCTAGCGCAGGGTGCGGATGTTACAGCACTGCTTTTGTGCATGTCTGTGGGAAGCTGAAGCCCAGTACTTGTGCTCTGCCGGTTGGGTTTAGCCCTAGAGCGGGGAGCCGCTGTCTTTTTGCACAGGGGCTCCGGTGCCACTGGGAGGCACGAGACGCCTCCAGCTGCAGCCTGACGGAGAACACATCCACGCATTACTGCCGACGGATTTGCAAGGACAAAATGTTGTGATTTGCAAAAAAAAGTGGTAATGAGTCCTTTTTGGTTTTTTATCTCTCACCTTCAGGGGAGCAAGAGAGCAGATTTGGCAAGCGAGATGGCTAGAAAAACTGTTCAGCCACGGCGGTAGCTGTGCAGGTGCCGTTTTCTGCTGATGGCGGGTTTCACAACGTACCTTCTCCGCTCACAGCTTAGCTCCTTGCCCAGAGACCCCCACAGCAGCCGCGTGCGCGCACAGGTATCTCGTGCTGCTGGGTAGGGAGCTGCAGAAGATCAAGTAGTGGCAGAATAAGGAGCTGAGCTCCTCCTGGTTTTGGATGCAGCATCTCCGCAAGGCTTCAGCGTTTTGTCCGCAGGTTTCCTGTTGCAGCGCTACTTGGAATGCAGTTCGTACCATCCACTGGAACGTGGCACAGGCTCCACAGTCACATACAGGTATTGCTGTGGGGCTGCTTGAGCCCAGCAGCTGCCAGAAACTGTTTGGTTATTCTTCCTAGTGGAGAGGTTTGGATATGACTGAAGGCGAATATGGTTCTACCCAGGTCCGTGACCTACCAAGCACAACTTGCCAAAGCAGCTCGGGTGTGAGAAACTCTGCCCTTTCTCTTAAATGACNATGACTGAAGGCAAATACGGTTCTACCCAGGTCCGTGACCTACCAAGCACAACTTGCCAAAGCAGCTCGGGTGTGAGAAACTCTGCCCTTTCTCTTAAATGACTTTAAGTTGAAGTGTTTCACAGCAAAAACTACACAGCTATAGGTGTTTGTAGTAGGCGCAGGAAGGTACGCTGAACGCAGGGACAGCCAAAACCTGCAGCCTATGAGTTTGCCGCAGCTGAGGCACCGAGCGCGTTTCCCACCCATGGCGCACGGAGCGGCAGCACCGGGGAGCTGCCCAGGGGCAGCCCCATGGGTCCGGCAGCACAGGCACGCATCTTGGACCCCACTGAATTTACAAATACAAGGTCACGTGCATGGAGCTCTGTCTGCTTACAGGGGACAAGCTGACCAGCCCAGTGGCAAATCTAGCTTTGCCAGGTTTTTGTCATCCAAAATTCCTGACTTGTCTGCCCCCCGCCCACCAGTCCCTGGGCAGGAATTACAGCAGGAGCAGCAGTACGAGGCGACAAGACAAAGTCGGTTCCTCGGAAGTCTCTGGTACAACAAAAGGTCCGTGCCTGCTCCAGTCTGGTTCCGGTGGAGCAGCAAGACTGAGATCAGAGGAGCAGATGTCTTCAGTTGCAGCCAGGGTAAGCTAATTGCTGAGCTGGCGAGCGTCCCCTGCCCATCCAAACCTGCCAGCTGCAGGATCAGCAGCGATATTATAATTACATGTGAGTGTTCTTGCTGCTTCAGTACCTGATCCGCTTGCTAGAGAAACAGAAACATAGGTTTGAAACTAACACTGGAGGGTTACTGCTATGCTTTAAGTCCTTGGATGACTCCAAAACTGAGGGATTTGTATTTTGGTTCCAGGGGTTTTGCTCACCACAGGTTGTCCCCAGTACGGGGGCACCTGCGCTGTTATTTAAGCCTGGGTCCAAGCCCATTTCTGGGCCCAGCTTTGCCCCCTCCTTCCCATTTGTATGTTATTGTGCCCTCAGCAAGATGCACTTCGGGAGGGGAGGAAAAAACTCAGCATAAGCTGGTGCTTCGTGTTGATGCAATCTGGATGGGCTGCAGGGAGGACAGCCACGACTCGCCAGGAGCTTTGCCAGGATTAATGGCAGCACATCAGGGCCAGACTGCCGCCAGCCCCGCAGCGGGCAGGGGGAACGCAGCAGGGCCTGATGTGCTCTTCCCCTGCAATTTCATGATTTCATGGACGCCACGGGATTTGTTTGCAGCCTGAAAACGCAAGTTCATTTCACCTCCCTGCGCACAGCCCAAATTGCGCAGAGGCCTCTGAGGAGGTTCCCGGGAGGTGGCAGCGGGGCCGCCTGTCACTCCCGCGACTCCCGGTCCCTGGCCCTGTGCCTGTAGCCCTGGAAAAACCAGCATAGCTGTGTGTTCCTGCAGGTCTGGCGGCAAGCCCTACCTGCCCTTGCTAGGCACGGCGCATCGCGGTAGGTCAGAGGAGGGAGCGAGCACAGTGTGAACTACGGGAACCACTTTGTCCTTATGAGGTGCTTTTTGAGGATGCTGCTCTGGAGAAGGCGGCACCGCCCACACGGGAACACGCCCGAGGGCAAAGCTCCTCGCCTGCATCCCTGTTTTTCTCTTAATTCCAGCAGTTTCTGCCCAGCTCCCCAGTAGCTGCTGGGCACCAGCGCCTCTTCACAGACCAGATGGCTTCCTTACAATAACTCTCCTCTGACACCCTCTGGAAAAAATAAAACCGAGTCATCTCTTGTTTCGAGCGTTTCCTACCAGCTTTCCTTTCTTCCCCCAGCCTCCGGCAGCAAAGCAGTGAAGTGCGTACGGCCACAAAGTCTTTTTTTCTCAGATATTCCTGAGTCCCTGTTGAGCTACTGGAAAGTGAATGGTCTCAAAGCAAAAGGTGTGTTCAACTATTTTCCTGCTGGCTTTCTCAGTTTTGTATTTTGAGGTGAGTTGGGGCAGCGGGAACGATGTTGCACAGGTTTTTGTGTTTTACTGCCAGCAGAAAGATCGCTTTAGGGACTAGGTGATGAGAGCAGCACAGAGGATTGTGTTTCCCTTCCTAATACAAGATTCATGCTCGGTCTGTCTCTCCTTACGCTCCCGGGACGCTGGTGCCGGCGCTGCGCTCCGGCAAGCCTCACCGGGCGCCCAGGAAGGGGCTGCGGGCTCTGCTGCAGCCTTTCAGGAGAGCTTTAGTTTACCTGCTCGTCCGTCACAGCTGTTGGCGTACTTGGTTAACAGCGGGGATCTTACCCCCTATTGGTTTTCGTTTGGAAATGTAGCTTTCCTTTGAGAATTTGCCGATTATTTTCCAGATACGTAGAGTGAAACTGAGTAATTCATCCAGTTTTAAGGGAGAGATGAATTGCTGCCCTGCAAAGGACGAGCCCTCCCTCTGCGCCACGGAGGCAATCGCTGGTCTTTTCAGGTGAACCAAAGGAAATGGGCTCTGTCCTCCTTGGTCCTTTTGGAGAAAACCAAAGCCCGAGGCAAGCAAGGGGCCGGGAGGGTTTTCTGATGGTGCAGCACTGTTGTGTCGACAGTGATTTGTGCAGTGTGTAAGAGGCCAGCTCTGCTCTGAAAAACGAGACCCTGAATGAATAAATCATGGGCCCTCTCTTAGTAACTAGACGAGTCGGTCCAGCCCTCCCGATGGTGGGAGCTGGCCCGAGCCCTGCATGCGGGGAGGGACTCTGATTGTCCAGAGGCTTTTAAGGGCACCGTCTGCCCGCTGCTGGCTTAGGAGCTTCTCAGCAGGGCAAGGAGCCTTGCTGTGTGGCGTGGGACCATGGAGGGAAATGCGCACCTCCTCCAGGTCATCCGCAAGATGCGTTCCCAAATCAACAGGCTGGAGAGGGAAAACACGGCCCTGAGAGGAGAGCTGCAGGTGTGCGGGCAGAGAGCTGTGCCACCGGAGAGACAGGGAGCAAGAGGAGATGGGAACGGCGACGTGAGGAGCATCACCAATGATGGGGAAGGACCAGCTGGCTCTCCAGCATCCCTGCATGGAAGCATAATGGCCAGTCCTGCTCCGGCACCAAAGGAGCAGACAGGTACTGAGGAGCCAGGGCTGTCCGTGGCACCCACGTGTGCTGCCCGTGCAGGATCTCCCAGCCCAGCTGTTACGTGTCTGCGGGGAATGGGAGATGAGAGCTACTAGCTGTTGCTCTAGTCAAGTTGATGGAAGTGCTCTGGCCTCCTTCACTGCCCACACCCAAACCACCATAACCAGGTGTCTCACTCTATGATGGTTTTAGGGGGGTACCTGAATCCCCCAAGCTGAGCTTAGTGGAGTATTTTTCTGCTGTTCAAGCAAAGAGTTTGACTCAGAGCGTTCAGTTTGTCTTTGTTTAAGCAGAATTTGACTTGCTGCTTTGAGCTTTTGTGGGCACGGACTATCTCGCCCATGCCTGTCCTCTGTCTGCTCCAGACAGAAAAGGACCGACAGTTGTTATTGTGCCGTAACCGCTCTTGCCTTAGTAAAAGACAAGAAAAACTCTACAAATAGGAACAAATAGTGATGGGTTGCGTGTGTCATGCCAGATGTACAGTTTCTTTTGGCAGATAATGCAGTCAGTTTTGGCTGAGGGAGAGAGGGGCCAACATATAGGAATATACTCTCTTCACAGTTTTCTCAGAGGGGAAAAATGAAAATATTCCTCAGTTATAGAAGTCTGGTTGGGACTTCTGGAGGATTTAATGAAGTAGGAATTGGACGAAAACATCATTTGGTGAGAAGCAGTTATCTAGAATTGCATGTGGTTATTGGCAGGGTCAGGCTGTTAGGTATTGTATGTGTTTGTCACCTCCTTGTCTGGTGCCTGTCACATCAAGTCTGCCGAAAAACTGGTTCACTAACGCAACTTTTTGGCATTAGTATGGTGTGTGTTATGAGTTGCAGCTGCCGTTACAGTCTGCATGCTCCACGGGTCTGGTGGCTGACCTGGCCTCAGCTCCGAGCCATCCTCCTGGCGACGTCTAGGACGTGGAGGAGTGCCCCCACAAGTTTCGACAGAGACAAGTCTGTGAAAATGTCAACGAGATGAGAGGCTGAACAGAACTAGTGGCTTTATGTGAAGCTAGATGAGTGCTGCAATCAAGTAACGCCTGCTGCCAAGCCCACTGAGCCCGGTGGTCAGGTTACTAACCTGAGGGCCCCCGGGACTGCCGGTGGCTATGGATGTTGTCACCTTGGGCATAGCTGACTGATCTTTCTGTGAGTTTGAAAGTTCTGCAAAGTGCTTTCCAACCTTGTGTCTTTTCCTCTCCAGTTGCCTTCTAGGAGACCTTCTAGGTGGGATCCAGAGGGGCTGTTTGGCCTTCTCTGCCTTTTGGCCTCCCCATGTACAAAACTTTTTTTGAGCCAAAAGAAAGTGATTAAAAATACACCGAGGATATCTGAGTTGTCGTTATTATTATTGTTCCTAGCTCTGCTTTTGTCTCTGCTACTCAGATGCCACCATGACCGTGCGGCGCTACTCTACCACTTCACCAGTGCCAGCTCCTTCCAGTGCGAGGTCTCGCTGGACCAGCAAGACGCTTCCAAGCAATGGGCCCGCAGACACGCCAGGCAGTGCCCAGCCACCAGCCCCTCCTGCTGCAGCACAGCCCACCAGTGGGGAGGAGAAAGGACTTGAAAAAACATCGGCCAACGGTCTCTCCTACAGTCATTCCAGCAAAATGAAGCTGTTTCGGGAGCATGTCTATAAGTGCAGGTAGGTTCGGTTTGCCTTCACAGCATCACCTGCCTGGGCTTGTGGCAGGTTAAACCTATTAACATATATGGATATATATACTTACGTGCTTTGGGTTTTAGTTTGTTATCGGCAAAATCTTTTCATACGTGTATGGCATTGAGCAGACGGGAGGCCTCTTTTTGGTAAGTTGTCCTGCTCCTCCTTGAAATGCATGAAGATTGCCAGTGGTAGCAGTTTAAATTGACTACAGAAAGGAGAGGCTGAGGGTAGATGGAAGAGGGTTGAAATCTTCTCTCCGTTAAAGCCAGAGTTTTGCAAATTGATGTGTTGTTCTGACAAGCTAAGCTCGAAAGGGATTTCTAAACTTTGAAGGAAAAGCGTGGAGGCATCAAGGAACTCTGAACTATGTTTTTGAAAGCGTGATTAATATGACTCATGGATTTAGATGTACTGTATCCGATTTCCCCTGTTATTGAAGCATTACAGGTTAATGCTTTCAGCCTTGAAAAAAATACTCTCAGGACAGCTTCTAAATTAAGTGAAATGGCTGCTGGACAAGCCCTGAGTGTCTCTACTCATTGATGAGAAGCTTTTCAACACAGGGCAACAATCAATGGTAGAAGCATCAATAATGAGACTGTGATAGACGATAGCCCCGATCACCTCCTGGTGCTGATATATACACCCTGGGAATCCATGTAGATTGCTGGTTTCCATGCTGATCGTGCCATGCTCTAAAGAAAAAGAGTCCAAATGGCCTCAAAGCACGTACGCTGGAGTAGGGAAAAGTCCGTGGGTCTGCTCACCCACGCGTATCCCAGGGCAGGACTCCCAGCAGCCTCTGCTCAGAGGCTACACGGCTGTAGTGGGTTGTGTCGCCTGCGTTCACGTACCTGTCCGCATGGCACGTCATGTCAGCTTTTATTCTGTACCACCCTCGCACAGCAACATGTCCTCAGAGCAGACTGGTGCACAGCCCCTTGTGCTCTCCATGCAACCCCCATTGGGAGCCCAGCTCCTTGCTTGAGAGGCTAGAGCGGACAACAAGGTCAAGTTTTCATAGGCACCTAGGTTTTCTTGTAAGGACGTTTGAGGGTCAGATGTTTTACAGCATTGAAACACCTAAATTTAGTCCCTGGCAGGGAACTCGTACCGTTTTCAGAAGCACCCTGACCCTCTAACTCTGGATTTCAGCATATGCTCCACTGGGTTCAGGGAAACCTAAGACTCTCAGTGCACATAAACGCTTCTGAGGTTTGCCTGGAAGCCAGCTCACATGGAAAGCGTGTGTGTTAGGAAACACAGGGGCAGTGTGCAGGAGCAGGAACGGCAATGGCAAATGCTGCTGCTTTCTCGTAAGTGGAAAGAGAGCTTTCAAAGCAATCAAAACAGCAGCATAGGTCTACTACAACCAACGCCTTTGGACCTACAGGTTTAAAAGCACTGGTTACCCAGCAGCCAAAGGAGTGGTGCTGATTATTTTATTGCTGTCTTTAGAGCTGCCTTGTCAGCTCTGAACCGCAGTGAATGTGGCACTGTGACTCGTGCCCCCTCAGTGTTGGCTGCTTTAGGAGAAATGGCTATGGAAAGAGCTTTTTACCTAACCCCCTCATTAGCCTGGGTGATAGCATGAAGTATGATGAAGTTTTGTGTTTCTTATACCAAAAAAAAGTTTAATATATTTTCTGGTCATAATGGTGGATGTTTCCATTATGTACATGAAGGTCTAACACAGACAAGCAACCTTAGTAATCTTTTAACTTGTAGGATAATTTGTGGCAATGAGTTCAGCAAGCTAATTTTTTTACAGTGCTGGCATTTTTGCTTCCCAGCATGCTGGGCCATGTCGGATTTTGCTATTCTTTGTTTGTTGTAGCTTTCTCATATTTTGCTTCAAAGCTCTACTCCTATATGTGATGGTGAATATTTTTGCTTTAAAATTAACTCTGTAGAACCTTGGATTATCTAGAGTGCAGTTGCATCCGAGTAATAAAATAACAGCACTGTTAACAAATCATCACTAATTAGCATGTGATTCCCACTTTTATGGTAAATTTAAAAAGGCTAAATATTTGAATACATTAGGCAGGATAAGAGACGCTGAGAACTATTTTCAGTGCTACTGTAGTAAAACTACAAAAGGTACAAGGCCTGTTTGGTACAAATGTCACTACTGGGGTGTTCAGGCTTGATGGTTTCACCTTCCAGCGGGACACGTCCATTTGGCAGGTGGGAAGGGGCAAGGAAATCACAGAGGTCCTCTGCCCTGCAGGACACCCCCCAGCAGCCATCAATAAATACTTGCACAGTTTCATTATTTTCCTTTCTCGTGCTCCTCAAGGGCCTGAGTGAGCTGACAGCAATCACAGAGGACAGTCAGAACAAGAACCAAAGCTCTGCAAAACCCAGTCTGTTGACTTGCCAAACCAGCTGGGTTTGGGACACACAAAGGAGGACGTTTCTCCCTCTGCTTTCACAGTTGGTGTAATTTGCCACACGTGCACTCACCGCTTGGAAACCACTGCTCTCACACCAACTCGCAGTAGCTGGGTACTAATGCGTATAAACATAAAGCCACTGAAGGACCTTGTGGGTCCGTGTGCGTGCACGTGTACCCTAAGGGTTCTGTACGTGCGTAGCTTTGTACATATGCATCGGGTGCCAATAGAGAGATGTGAGACTGGATGGAAAAAGGCAGGTGCTTCCAGCAGACAGACAGACAGGCAGACACCACTTCCCAAGTCCCTCGGGAAGACCATGTGAATCCCGTCCCAGTGGGGCATGAAATCCTGCCTCCATGCAGTGTGCAAGTGCTGAAAGCATTTACCTTCTGCTTGCTGGGCTGCTTTTTTTTTGTTTTTTTTTTAACTTACTTTGCATGTTTTATACATTTGTAATCCTCATAGTGCTTTCTCATTTTTCTCCAGGGGTAAAGTAAAGGCCGTTAGTTTCCTCTTACCGATGGATATGTCATCATATACTGAAAAGCAAAGTTCCCTCAAAAGCCCACAAAATCAGAGCACAAAACAGTTCACCACCATCGCTGAAAAGGATATGTGAGCTGGTGAATTTTTAAAGGCCCGTTGATTCTCAAGATAAATTGGCCTTAAATGATAGCTGTGTGTCAGGTTCCTTTCCTGCAAAACGCTTTGGCAGGATGCCTGCGGAGAATCACCCAGCCTGTGTGTCGGGTCACTGGCCCGATGTTTAGCATGGAAATGGAAGCCACGACAAAGCCGGCTGGAAGCTTGTACACTGTGATGAAGCCACACGATAGCAAAGGTACCTCCACAAAGTAGCTTCTGCACAACACGCCTCAAGGATCCCTTACCTTAGGACTGCTGTAAACGGAGTGTTGAAGCTGGTTCTGACATATTTCTCACATAAAATGGAAACCACGTCACTGCTCGTGTTTGCCGATTCCCTTGCCAGAAAGGTATTTGATGCAAATGGCAAAATAAGAGCTATTAAAGAGCCCGTGAGGTTTCCTCTGTATGTAAAACTTTAAAACTTCACATACTAATACAGCAAAGTTAAGGTAGCATTACAGAGTCAGTTAACATTACTCTGAATTTCTGCAAAGCTTGGCAATGGCTGTTTGTGTCCATTTGGGGTTCACCTCCAAGGGAGCGCAGGGGAGAGTGAGTACTAATCAGTATAAAAAAGTGACTGCAAATCTGTTTCTGACTTGGTGCATTCATCCAGCCAGAGACTAAAGGCTGTACACCAAGTCAAAATAGGAAGAATTGTGAAAATCAGAATTTTTCAGGAATGGTTTCTCAGTACAGCTCGGATAAAAAGTCATTAGCAGAAATTCAGCAAACAGGTGCAAAATAAATGTGAGAAAAAACTACAAACAGCTTGTAAAAAATGAGGAGTGCTTGTTAGTTCTAGTCGTGTAAGTAAAGATAGTTTTCCACATTTATTTTGATTACAAGTATTTATGGAACAAAAACACTGCACATTGCTATTTCTTTATGTACAGGCAGCACTGATGGTTGAATATTGTACAGAAAATGCACGAACAGTAGATGTTTGCACCGATAACTTTAAGGAAGATTTTCATCTCGTTGTCTACTCTTAAACTCTCGAGCTTTCAAAAGTGAAAGAAGGGACGTGGTGGAAAGAATCCCTTCTGGATTTTCTATGTTGTTGTATACTTGTATAAAAATCTGTACTCCTTTTTTCATTTTGAAATTCACCGTGGTTTGTATATTCAAGTACATTTTTAATATATTCTCACCAACAAAGTAATAATTTCAATTTCACTGCTATTTTATTTGTGGATTTTTGTGTTCATCTTGGGTCCATTCAGAGTTGCATTGTAATGTCAGAAGTAAGGAATCTCTATCATCTTTGACAAGTCGTGGAGAACAGGAGAGGTGCCTGAGGATTGGAGGAAAGCCAATGTCACTCCAATCTTCAAAA
>VZSC01014905.1:58314-80001 GCA_013398225.1 Steatornis caripensis
AACTGGAACACAGGCAGTTCCACCTGAACATGAGGAGGAACTTCTTTACTGTGAGGGTGACAGAGCACTGGCACAGGCTGCCCAGGGAGCTTGTGGAGTCTCCTTCTCTGGAGATATTCAAAACCCGCCTGGATGCATTCCTGTGCAACCTGCTCTAGGCTAACCTGCTTTAGCAGGGGGGTTGGACTAGATGACCTCTAGAGGTCCCTTCCAACCCCTACCATTCTATGATTCTATGATTCTATGAATCAGTGACTTCCAGCAACTGAGGTTACAGTTGGGAAAGTTTACTGACCAGCTCATTTTAGAAGGCATTTACAGGGAAGTGCTTTTTAAAGAAAACTTCACTGTCAGAAACTACACCCCGTATACGTGTTCAGTCAAGTGCCTAAATCCAGTTGATTTCACTTAACAAAGGAACAACAAATGTCTTTGAAAATCTGGCCCCCAGACCTTTAAGGTACCCAAGCTTTTGATAACTCATGTTTGAACACCAGATTTAATGGGATTTAGAAATCCATATCCTTTAGACAGCTTTGAAAAGTCTCGATTTTGAAGTTTTCTAAGCCTCAGCTTTCATGAAGCAGCAGTGGGACTTCTATTCTCCCACCCTTTTTGTGTCAATTCAATGTAGACAGGTCACTGACACTAAGACTGTGTATTAGTAAGCATGTGGCAACATCAATTGTAGTGGGCTGCTAATTCAGATGTCACACAAATACATGTAACTTTATGTACGGTCAAGAAATTAAACTCATTGGACATTTATGAAGAGGTATAATGGTCTTAAACTTTTGTATACTTATGGGGAAAAGGTGGAAGGGAAAGAGGGAAAGGAATCAAAGTAGTCATTGACAAATGGCAGTCAGTATATTAATGGAAAGATTTATTTTTGAATGATATTTTTGCAGTCTTTAGCAGTGCCCACAGGTTTAAGAACACATGATGATGCACAGGCACATTTATTTTTAAAAGCAGTTGTGCAGATTTGACCTAGCTCTGCATCTCCAGGGGAACCACAGTGTAGCAGAGGCCACAGAGAAACCACTGAGCACATCAGTTTTACCACAGTACAGCATGAAGTAACTTGCCATGGAGCACTTACTGGCAATTATAACATTCCAATATTAAACATTTCAATATTAAACATTCATAGATTGTGCAACAAGGGCAGGTATAAGCAAAGCGAGTGTTAAAATTTGGACAGAGAGATGCAGGCAGCAATTAAGCCATGGTCCTTTTCTTTATTCTTCCCAAGAGGATCCGTACAACTTCAGAGGAGCTCTGGCCTTCTACCTAAAACCACTCTGGAATATATCTACATTAAACCCTGGAATATATACTAAATTCCATTCACTGATGGCCACACTTTCCAATTGGAAATTCTTCCTTTCGGAGAGGTGATCAGTGGCATTCAGCCACACAGGTACGGGACTGCAAGAGCAGCTGAGAAGGCAAGAGGTTCCCTCCTGCATTAGCACCGGCAACTGAGAGATGTACACTCCTGTGTCACACTTGTGCTTAGGGCTAAGTGGCTTTATATCTCCATAGCGAATGCCAATAAAGACAGAGTCCCCCACTGCCATTTGTTAAATGACATGTTCTCCATTCCATCAGCATGACTCGGCAAGAGTAGTGAAACGTGTCTCTAGGTTGGAGATGAAAAAGCCTTGTCAGAGTTGATTCTTGACTTAAATCAGTGGGATAACGCTGATTTAACAGTTACTTCACATTTACATTATTGTAAGTGAGAGAGAAATTGGGTATTATATTTCTTTAGGAAAGTCTTTTTAAAGCTATGGCCATAATACAGAAGTGCGAAGCCATGAGCGCTGGACCGGTGGGGGAGGACTTACTAAGGATGATGGTGACATTTAGACGTTGCATGTCTGAGAGTAGCACACAGTCAAATGTTTAACGTCTTGATACCCAACTTAACAATAACAATCCTTAGATGCATCTTCAACCTAGCAAGTAGATCTTGCTCTGACCAAAATAATGAATGGTGCCTAGATAGCAAAATGCTTATACATAAATAAATCAATCAGTTATGCCATTCATAAAACTGCGCTCTCCCAGAACGGTACTGCTCAGCTGTACGGTGGAAAGTGCTAATGTTAACGGGTGCCTCTACATCAGCATTTCAGTCAGAGTCAGGAGTACTCCCCTGACCGAATTTCCTGGTCAAACCCACTTACCATACTTTGTTTCACGTTGTAGAGTAGTCCCTAACCACACGAATGGATGTCTTCTGGACGAAACTAAGTCAGAGAACGTGCTTATAAGGTGCTCCAAAAGCTGACAGGTATTCAGTGTGTGGGACAACACTGGCAAGCCCTCTTCTGAAATACCTGTAGTGTGGACAACAGCACTGATGGTTTCACTCTACACATCCTCCTCTCCGGTCTGCACTACCTGCTAACGTAGACAGAGACGTAGAGCACCCACAGAAGGAAGATACTGGCTCAGATATTTAAAAAGAAAATTTAACTCAGTGAAATTTCATCTTGTTATACTTTAGAGAGGAGGAGATGCCTTTCATCCAACTTATTTATCTGTGTTTAAAGAGCCTCACTCTTGCTGCAGACACAGAGGTGGAAATGTGATGCTCCATACCGTAACAGAGGAGTAACATTATCATCTTCTCCAGTGAGTTCTCACTCAAAGTTGAAATGGGTCTCATGCTTGCATCCTGAGATGACGAATCCATGCCCAAAGGTAATAAATCAGTGTGTGGGGTCATCTCCTGTCAAAGTCACCCAGTACAAGCACATTCCACCTCCTCCAAGCTCCATTTACAGGACTGAGGGGACAATTTATGATCCGCCGGATTGCCCACTACCTTGATATCCACTGGATTTTTGTTCCTACATTTTAAACCCCTGACAGCTGGACTTAAATTTTTCTCTGCCATTTCTGATCAGGCATAATCTAAGAAAATACCAGCATGGAAGTAATTCAGCGGAGGAGCCTCTGGCGCCAGGTTAGTGATGCTGATCTTTTACACGGTTATTTTCAATGACGTTAACAACCTTAATTCCAGCACTGACAAGCTCCCTCTGTAGTCCTGAAACTTTATTTTTGTTTAGTTGGGGTGAGAAAATGAGAAATAAACTTGCAACTTGTTTGAAGGTCTCAAATAGTTCATAGGCCTTGAACAAGCCTTCAGTGTTGTGATGAATTCGATGCTACATAATTCCACTGCGTGCATGTCCTTCTACAATTTTCTAAGCACAGCACGGATAGCTGGTTCACAGGTTGAAGATGGGTTTTTTACTGTTGTGTGCTGTAAATTACGCAATATTGTCTCCTCAGAATGGAAAAGTACAGGCGGTATTAGGTCTATTCTGCACTTCTACGGCATAATGCCTTTACCCAACAAAAGACCTGTTAAGAGATCAAACTGTCATCGCAGTTAAAACGTAGATCTAACTCTGTTAACCTTACGCGGGGAAGTTGCTGGCTATGCTGAAGTCAAGACAGATGGTCATTTCAGGGAATGTTTCTTTTATGGCAAGCGCTCATTTGAGTAGGAACATTTCTAGCTGGATGAGTCACCCTTTCTTGACTGCTGCATGAGATACCAAAAAGGGATTTTTACGTAGGGATATTCAAGACATGACAGAGGCTGAAAAATACATCTTCAAAGCATCTTGCGGTGGTTTCCTTCTCCAGTGAGAGTATTATATGGCATGTATAGATCAATTTAAAAAAAAAATCCTCCATTGTTTCTTTTTGGTGAAAATTGTGTTGGAATGTCTTTTTTCATATTTTTCTTCTTTTTTTTTTTAACAAAATCGTGTGATACTTGATATACAAAATCAGTCCCACAACAGCAAAATGCACTAAATCATAATAAAATTGCGTTGTTTAATGTAAAAATTAAGAAACTTAGAGTAAAGTGCAAAAATTAGAGCGAACATTTCTAATCTGTGGCTCTTCAGTAGCAGGTTTGACTCTTCCTTGGTTTAGAGGACAAGAACCATCATCTGCATGCTGGTTGCCATGGAGACTCCCATCGCTTTTGGAATCGTAAGTTTTGCCTGAAAGGAAACACTCCTTCAGCGTGAGTTTTTAATGACCATAGAGGTTTCTGTTTGTCAGCACACCATATACCAGATTAACTACCACGTCTAAGCAGGTGGGAGGGAAAGGAGGAAAATATTTTGCAGTAAATCAGTGACAACGTATATTTAGTCTGTATAAAATTCACAAAACACGTAAATAGAATTACAACGCTTGCTGCATTAGATGAGACTGTTACTGCATCCAATCCGTAATCTCTCTTTTGGTATCAGCTCCTTCAAAGGAGAATGAACTTTGGTCACAGAACGTGGGCATGGCAATAAATCCTTCTGACTCCTGCGGGAGACTGGCTTGAGGACTGCCAGGCTGCATAGCCAGTAAGGTCTCTCTTTCTCAGGCTTGGGTCAATAAGGGCTTCCCCATAACTACAAATAATGACAGATTTTCTAGGAAAAGATGTGTACATGAACAACTGGGTCTGTCCACATAAAGACCTGCCTAACGTTTATGCATTCTGTTTGCACTGCCAGAAAGACTCTGGGGTTTGACAGCTATGTCAGCTTCTTTCTCCCTAGTGCACAATTAACACCTGCAATTGCTCTGAAGGTGAATTTGTCTGGCCCTAAGCAATGTGCAGAATGGTTAGTTTCACCAACCTGGATACGTTGGCATGAATTTCTGGCCTGAGTAAAACAATGGTTATTCAGAAGAGGACTATAACGAAGCTGCAAGATTAAGCCTCAGTTACTTCCTAGTTCTGTTGTCTTTGCTAGATGGTAACTGAAAACTACCTGTTAAATCTGCAATTTTCGCTCGATTTCTTCTTTTGATGCTGTTTTGTGCATCTGTGGGGCCATCGATATACTTCATTGCAATGGCTGGGGTCTGGACCTTCTCTGGCTGAGTCTGAGTAACTGGAAGAAGAACAGAAAAGGATATTTAATTGAGTTGCATTAATGTTCATTTGTTCAAGGAGGGAAAGATATGTCGAGCTGACTCTACCTGGCTGATGACAACTTGGTATTGTTTCAGCCCTGCATTCCAGAAAGGACTGAACAGATTCATGGCCAGAATCTAAGTCTTTCATGGGCCTTCCCATAATCTCATTCTCAGTTGCAGTTTTATTTCTAATAAGGAAGTACGTGTGCATTTTCCCTTTGCCTTTTACTTCTATTTCTCCTCTTTCAGTCATCTCAAAATTCTTGTATTTTAGGCATCTAAAATATCAGAAGCAAAATTATACATGAAAATTCAAGATCAGCAAAAATGACACTGATGTTTTAGAAGAGCTACTGTAATCTAAGTAATCAAATCACAACAGTCAGGGGAAAGCAATATTGATCCGTTTCAACTGTTTATTCAAGTCTGCTGTGCTTTTATAGCTTTACATGTACAGCCTTATAAAAAATAATGGATCACATAGTCAAATACTTCAGTACGGTGGAACGTTCTTATTGACCAGTAAATGGAAATTAAAAAGTGAGGCAGCCAATATCAGTTAGACAGAACGATCTCCAGTCATTTCATCAGAGAAGGCAATCGGGTTCATCAAGCATTATTTACTCCTGGAAAATCCAGGCTGTCCTTCTTCATGTGTCCAAAAACGGCTTCCAAGAGAATTGGATTTTCACAGGGACTGACATGAGGCTGACCAGCCTATAATTGCCCAGCCTCCCCTCCTTGCCACCTTTCAATATAGGTGTAACATCTGGCTTTCTTCAGTTGCTACAGGGCAGATCTTCATGACCTTCCAAACATGACAGTGAGCAGCACTGTACTGCTATCACCCAGTTCTCTCATGACATTTGGAGGCATCCCATCTGTTCCCATACACTTCTATAGATTGAGATTTCTCAAAAGACCCCTGATCTGATCCTCTTGCAATACTGGTACTTCATCTGCTTCTTTAACCCTGACTCTAGGAGCAAGGACCTTAAAGACTTTGTCAGTGAAGACTGGGGCAAGAGAGACCTTGAGTAACTCAGTTCACTGCATGAATAGGATAGTGGTTTATCCAGTTAATCCTTGCAAGTGCAAATAAAACTGTTTAGCCACAAATTGTTGTGCTCAATCAGATAGATTTTAAAGCTTTTGTGTGCAGGATGTCAAATTAAATGGTCTGCCCATCTTTCTAGCATCTACATCACTCTATCGGTACTTCCAAATAAGCTACCACATTTTTTTTCCCGTATTTTGCTCTCTAGGTTCGAGACCTCTGTCTCCATAAACAAGTGCATTTGAAATAATCAGAACAAATAAAACTCTTAGCAAACAGTGATTTTTCTTTGTAAGTAAGCTGCATAAATCAGTGATTAAAGACTGCATTGAAAGCTGCAGCTGTCAAGGCAGCGTTTTTTAGCACAGCTTTTAACAGGCAAAGTTTCCATCACGGTTACTCACTGATAGGCACTGGAGCTTAGATGAATTTTACTCGGGACACCATGACTCTCCATCCGCGAAGCGATATTCACCGTGTCTCCAAACAAGCAATAACGAGGCATCTTTTCTCCAACAACTCCAGCCAAGACAGGACCTGTATGGATCCCAACTCTAATCTTTACAAAGACATAAAACACCCCCCAAAAACGTCACTTGTTACTTAACATCTTTCTTAATGCTATCCAGCCACCTACAAGTTCATCCTATCACAATACTGGACACCAGTAAATTGTCAAATATCCACAGGGAGAGGCTATTCATGAAAAATGTACCCATATGGGCCTTGCCCAAAGTCACAGAGGAGTCAGAGGGGCTCTTTGATGTCGTAGTGCAATACATTAACCAGAAGCCCAACCCAAGAAGCAGACAGACACACGTGCATCTTTGCGTTAACAACTTACTTGGATAGGATTTCCAGAAACTGGGTTCTGTACTCCTTTAGCTGCTATTATCATCCCCAAGGCAAAGTTAGCAACTCGCTCAGCATGAGTGGGCACAGGCACAGGGACCCCACCTACTACCATATAGGCGTCTCCAATTGTCTCCACCTTTAATTGAGAGCGACAAGTAAATGAGCATGCCATATTTATTTTGCTCAGGTTAGTGCTTTGCTGTTTGGGGCTCTTCTTACCTGCACCAACTCCCCCTTTCTTCTAAAAGATGTTTCCAGTCACTAAAAAGCTGTAGCATGTCTGAGTTTCCTTGAGATGGGGATCCTTTCCTTGTCTCCACACTCAAAATTTCAATGCATTCTGTCCCTGCTTACTTGGCCCATTTTAGATACAGTGTGAGAGACCCTAAGGAGTAAGGGATGTTGTCAAAGTGTCAGACTTTTTGCCTTCCTCTTACCCAGGGCAGACCTATATGCAAAGAGCTATCCCCAGGCACGGACTCCTGAGCCAGGTGGTTATCTGAAAGCTGAACGCTATTAGTTCTAATTCACAATTGGTGTTAAAAGTGTATTTCTTTTTTTAAAAGAAGTCACAATAAAGCAAAGGATTCTATTTACTAGTGATTATTATTAAGAGGTTCACATGAAATTAAGAAACGTCCAGGATGTCAGAGAATGCAAAGTGTGAACTAAGCAGTTCGGGAGCATCCTTCCTTATAACCAGCTGTTTTCCCACAAGCTGCAGCCTGTGTAACAAATGCTGAAGGGTTCATCCCCCTTCAGGCATCCAGTCTCCTTGAAGTGCATGGTAAGGCACGCAAGAAATATTTTGGGGGTTGTCCTTGTACAGGAGATTTCACTGGGAATAGAATAGGCCTTTTTGAAACAGAGAATTCTCAAATGTTTAAAATTCACTGTAAAAGACTGTTACATGGTAAGGAAATTTTCTAAACTGTTCTTATGAGACTTCATTGTTACATTTACCATCAGTAAATAAGAGATCAGTTTAAATTAGATTAATTGGATTTCTTAAAAACAAACACCAATAGGAGAGCGGGAACATAATTTCATCATAAACATAATGATTTAACCCCCTTTCAGTCTCGAAAAATGTCTCGAAAAGCAGAAACAACTGTAAAAAGCTACTAATGCAAATAGACACCCTAATTATTTTTTGGCCGTGGTAGGAGATTTAATTTAACAAGATTTATTCATAACTTCAGATGTTTATAAGCTTGGGCCAAGTTTCTTTGATCAGTTTCAATACTTCATTTCTTTCTCAATTCCCTGAAACAGTAATCATCCTCCCTCTCTATACCCTAGTAATCTCTTCCGATATTAATAGGAGTTCTATACAGGCATCAAAAGGAGATTATTATAGTGACAGATAATTTACTCATGATGGATGATTTAGATAGAATACAATGCTAATTTATCCTAAAATCTGTGGGCCATCTCCTGGATGCTTCAATTATTGAATACAGTTTCTTTGCCAAGGCAGAAATGCTTCTGATTTCCCAGCACAATTTATTGAGGGATGAACTGCATGCTTTGCCTGAGAAAGGAAAGAATTAGATTTGGATTTCACCCTTTACTATTTCCGCCTTCCTAAATATTTAATGTGCTGAGGACAGACAGAAACTTAGGACTTGATCTTTAGCTCGTCAAATCTGGGTAGCTCTGGAGATGTTAATTACGCTATTATTATATGTCAACCAGGGCTCTGATCCTTCCAGCATGGTTTGGAGACAAAACGGACATTACAGTCTAGATGTAATCAATGCTCTTTGGGGTCAGCAGGAGATCTATACCGTTGCCTAAGATCTCCATGAAGCAAAGAAATGTCTAGGTATTATCTGGATATTGTTGATAATGTTATTTCCCACCAAAGGAGATACTCAATGACCAAGTGACCTATTTACAACAGGTTGGAATAAAAGAACTAGGAAAATTATTCAAACTGGTCCATAAACTAGGATATCCTGTCATGTTGCGTAGGCATTTGAGAGAGAGAGAGACACATATGAAAGAACAACCATTCTGGTGTCAGCGTTCTGGAAAGAGTCTCTAGCCCATGATAGATGTTACATTCCTGGGCCAAAATTTTAAACATATTTAATCACACCTCTGCCTGTTTTTCAGTTTCTCTGTGTGGCCACTACAAATATGCAATATTTTATGGTTTATCAAAAATCATGCTGAGGAAAAGAGGATTTAAGTGCATTTTAAAACAAAAAACCTGAATAACAACCACAAAATCTTTTTCCAGACTATTTCTGCAGCCGTTATCAATCAGTACATACCTTGTACACATCATGCACCGTGGTCAGTCTGTCAAATCGCAGGTACATTGAATTTAACATGAGAACTATCTGAATAGGCTCACACTGGGCACAAATGTTGGTAAAGGTCACAACATCGCTGAACAATATAGTGCACTCCTTGAACTCTCCTGTGAGCAGAAAGAGCAGGAGTAAGCACTTGTAATGGCTGCACAATCACCACATCTGTTTGAGACCCATTTGCAAAGATTACTTTCTCATCATTCTTTTAGGACATGTGACCTATCAGCTGTAATACTCATACAAGTGCTGATAGGAGAGAGAGATGTTGATGTAAGAGTATATCAAATATAACAATTATCGCACATCTCAAACAATTCAGACATCTGGATACATCCCTTTGTCCATCCATATTCAGCATACAATTAGCTTTTTACCCCTAACTTCATATATGTGCTTACTAAAGGAAATTTAAGCTTATTCTTACTTTCTATCCTTAAAAACAATGGGAATCAGATGAATCTAGGTTTATAGATAGCATAGAGGAACTAAGAATTTTCTAGGGAAGACCGATTTCTTTATTCCTTCCATTTCTGAGCCCTCATTTCCCTATATACCTACTTTAAAAACAAAATCTCGGTTTACTGTTGAAATACTGAATTTTGTTCCCGGAATGGACACCTGCTACCTCCCTTTCACCTCCTAAGGAACAATTTTAACAAGTATTTTCCAAAGCTGTGTCTGAAAGACTAGTCTAATCTTTATTGCGAGCAAGACTAAGGATCTGTGGTCCTCCTCCTCCCCACGAACGTCACCAAGTAGAGAATGTACTCCACAACAGTGTCAATGGGGCTGTGCCAGCATCCCAGTCTCTCTGCCACCATCACCTGGCGCACGAATCATGCATTACAAAGTTCATTCACCTGCCTCAACTCGCTTCCCTTCTTTCAGCTGGTTGGCCACGTGCTGAGGAAGCATAGCGTAGAGCAGAGCTTCAGTCTTTTTCTTCTCTTCCTCCAGGTGCTTCGACAGTATCCGCAGTTCTTCCTTCTTCCTCTCCAGCTGGTTAGAGAGCTCCATCTCTGCCAGCCGCTGCTGGTTGAGAAGAATCAAATCCCGGGTCACGTCGTGAGGGGCAATGTCTGCAATATGCATCTGTCGCTCCTCCAGTTCATGCAAAGTGCGAAGCAAAGGTGAGCAGAGATAGAGCATGCACTGCAGGGACTCCATCCAGATCATCTGGCCTGTTTGAAACAAACGTTGGTAAGAGTTTTCAGTAGCCTGGACTTCCACATGATGCTTGGTATTAACTGATGTTAGCTTTAGGGGATGAGTTCTAAGGACAGTGGCTTTTTGTAGGGTCTGGGTCATCACTGAAATTACTCTGTTTCCTGAAATTAGAGGTGGACTTGTTTGGAAGAGATAAACTAGGCGAATTAAAAAATTTCAGGACCCAGAAAACAGGCATTGCAGCTGCTAGGCAGAGCCCAACCATGCTTCAGGTCCCTCCTCTTCACAAGGAACCCCAGTGCTCACAACGTCTCTCCTCTCCTATGCTGCTAGTTCTTGAGCTGTTCCTGAAGACAATCAGTCACCATCATGCCCAGGGGAACCGAGACTCAGAGTGATTAAGTGAAACATTTACAGTTTAATTTCACAGTGGGTAATATGTGACCCCAGTAAAGTCAATGGAGCTTTCCTTCCTGGAAGCTGGAGCTTTCAGTCACTATGATCATCTAAATAAGCAGGTACAAAAATGCCTGAAATGTAGAAGGGATTTTTGGTGGAAGATTGAGTTTTTTGGGGTTTTTTGTTGAGAGTTGGTTATGGTTGGTTATGGTTATGGGTTATGATTTTTTAAATATTTTTTATTATTATTAGGCTTTATTTGCTTCATATGTGTCCTTGGTTTCTGAACAGCAGTCTAGGAATTCCTGTTTCTTTCTTTCTCTCTCACCCCGTCCCCAGGGCAACTGGATGAATAGCTTGAAAACTGACAAGATTGGAACATCAGAGATACACATGAATGAACACTGACAGCATAAGAGGAAGAAAAATTGTACCTGTGACTAGTTAAGTTCCTTGTTTTGGGAGCATCACTTTTTTCAAGGTTTCCCTAAACTTTTTTTTTCTGAATCTAAGGAATACCAGATTTGACACTCATTATGTAACGGTGAAAGGAGAGAAGGGAAAGTTGGGTTGTATTATATAGTTCAGAGAAGCAAAATTGAGGTCACGGAACACTTAAACCAAGTGTCATTATAGTTAATTACACAAAGCCGAGAATCACTCCATACTCATTTCTCTCAGTAAAACAAAGCAAAAAAAATATCTTTCTTGCTAAAATAATTTGAACTGCTGAACTCTTATGTAACATTAGGGAGGGGGGGTAAAGACAGAAATAAGAATCTGAAAATGTGACTACAAAAAATAAAAGCACAGCTAACTAATCTATTTTTGTCCACATCTGAAACCCAGCCAGTAGGAAATAACTCCCCTCAAAGGCATAAATTAAGAATGAATCATGTATTCACACTTTAGGAATCAAAATGCATGGAGGCGCAAGGGAAGCCATTTCTTTCCTCCAGCTGTAGCAACATTATCAGGACTTTGCATCTAAGCGCTTCCCTTATCCCCTGCCCCTTCCCACCCCTCGCCTGGCACATGGGAACCGGGTGCTGGCAGCAGTGATGCTCGCCATGTGTTACTACGGGAATGCTCGCCCTGCGTTTCATTATTGTCTGTACGTGCCAGCGACGCAATCCAAGATCTGTGAACTGGCATTGCCTGTGCTGGGTGGCTGGGTTTGAAATGTTGTTCCATGTACAAAGCAGTAATTTCTCTGGCAAAGAAAGTTCTTAGCAGTGCAAAGCGAATCTGTGTTGGGTGCATAGGCTGATGTGTAGACCTATGGGGAGGCGAGACCTGGACAGTTACTTTTACACAGCTCAGTGCATCTCCATGCTGAGCGTGGTGGCTCCGCGAGCAGGAGCTGGCTCTGAGGGCTGGCACTGCGTCCCTCCCACAGGTCCCCAGTGAAGCAGAAGGCCGTAGCTGAGGGCTGGGGAGATTCACAGGGCAACTGGCATTGAATCCCAACCAAAACCAAGAGTGATGATACAACCACATTCAGGCATCGCTCCAGAGCAATGCCTCACGTTATACATTTGGTTCTAACCTCTCACAGGGCACCATTATGGGGGAAACTCTCGTAGCTTTTATGGGAAATGGGCATGACTGGGCAGCTCTCTGAGGTGCCTGTACACAAATCTACACAGCATGGGGGAAAAACAGGAGGAACTAGAGGTCTGTGTGCAGTTTCAGGGCTACCATGTCACTGGGATCATGGAGGCTTGGTGGGGTAGTTCACACACCTGGACAACTGCAAAGCATGAACACGGACTCTTTAAGCAGGACAGGAAGGCAAGGAGGAGGAGCTGCCTTTTATGTGAGAGAGCAAGCGAAATGCATGGAGCTCTGCCTAGGGCTGGATGATGAGCCAGCTGAGAGCTTCTAGATAAGGATTAGAGGGCAGACCAATATGGGTGATGTTGTGATGAGTGTCTGCTACAGATGCCCTGCTCAGGAAGAAAAAGTAGATGAGGTCTCCTTAAGACAAGTGAAGGAAGCCTCATGGTGGACTTTGCCTACTTTGATATCTGCTGGACAGACAACACAGCAGGGCCCAAGCAATTCGGGAGGCAGAACCTCAGTTTGACAGGAGTGCACTGAGGCACTGACACAGGTGAGCTTCCTGACGCAAGTGACCGATGAGCTGATGAGGGGAGGTGTCCTGCTAGACCTGGTACTTAAAAAGAGTGAAGAACTATGGATCTGAAAGCTACGGGCAGCCTTGGCTGCAATGACTGTGTGATGGTGGAGTGCAGGAACTGAGAGGAGTGAACAAGGAAAAAAAGCAAGATCGCAACCCCAGACTTTGGGAGACTGGACTTTGTCCCATTCAGGGATCTTCTTGCAAGAACCCCATGGGATACCGTCTTGGAAAGAAGAAGGGTCCAGAAGAGCTGGTTGATTTCCAAGGACCTTCTCTTCCAAGTTCAGGAATAGTCTATCTCGAAGTGCAGAAAGTCAAGCAAACATGGCAGGGGACTGTATGGATGAACTAGGAGTTCCTGACTAAGCTCAAACATAGAACAGAAAGAATACAATGGGTGAAAGCTGAGTCAGGTCACCCCAGAGGAAGATAAAGGGTTGAAAAAAGCCAAAGCCCACCTGGAGTTGCATCTGTTGGGGAACAAGAGGGGCTTCTACAGGTATATGAGCAGCAAAAGGAAGGAAGACTTGTGAAAATGCAGGCCTGCTGCTGAACGGGGCAAGGAATATCATGAGAAAGGATATGGACAAGTCCAAGGTACTCAGTGCCTTCTTTGCTTCAGTCTTTGCTGGTATGAATCGCCTTCAGGAATCTCAGGGCCCTGAGACCAGTGAGAAAGTCTGGAGCAATGAAGACCTACCATCCGCACAGGAGGTTCAGGTGAGTAAACATTTAAACAAATTTGATGTAGGGAAGTCCACGAGACCTCATGTGATGCACCTAGGAGTGCTGAGGGAGCTGACCAGCATCACTGAAAGGCCCCTCTCAATTAGTTTTGAAAGGTCATGGTGACTGGGGGATGTACCTGAGCACTGGAAGAAAGTAAATGTTACTCCTATTTTCAAGAAGTAAAGGACAGAGGACCTGGGAAGGCTCAGAGCGTGTGTCATATAAGGAGAAGTTAAGAGAGCTGGGGTTGTTCAGCCTAGAGAAGACAAGCCTCGGAGGAGCTTATCAATGTGTATAAATACTTCATAGGAGGGAGTAAAAAATACTTTTCTCTGGTATCCAATGAAAGGACAAGAGATAATGGGCATTAATTGAAATGCAGAAATCCAATTTAAACGTGAGAAAAAAACTTTTTACTATAAGAGTGGTTAAACACTGGAATGGGTTGCCCAGGGAGGTTGCGGAGTCTCCATCCTTGAACGTATTCAAAACCCAGCTAGACATGGTCCTGAGTAACCTGCTCTAGTTGACCCTGCTTTGACAGGGGATCGACTAGACAATCTCCAGAGGTCCCTTCCAAACGCAACTGGAGTTGAGCCAATTCTGCAATTCTGTGAATAACTGAGACCAGAGGTGGTTCAGAAAACAACCTAATCCTCCCTTGGCCTTCCCCTGTTACTCAGGAAACCTGCAAAGATGTGGGTTTTGCAGCATTAGAAAAACACTGTCTTCGCAAGCCTTTCAAATGGGAGCGCAGTTGCTCTTTCTGACTGAAAGCCTTCAAAATCCGGTGAGGTAATAGAATTCGTCTACAAGCATCTTAAAGTACTGTTTCTCTAAACAGAATCATCTAATCCTCTCCTCACTGCACAAAGACAAGGCCATTTATAGGACTTAGGTGAAGCTAGGAGTCCACAGAAAGGCATTAGTTCAGCTCCAGCATAATTCCTGATTTAATACGGACACTTATGCTATTGAAAACAGTGAAGTACCTCTCAGCTCTAGCATTGGCCGTTGTTTCCATGACTCTGGCATCATCTCTCTTCTAGTCTGGAAAACAAATTGGCTGTTGATGAATTTCTGAATGCTAGAGATGGTGAAGGGTACTTCTGGGTGAATGATACTGAAATAGTGATCCAAGCAGATGCCCATGGTCTGAAGGCCAGGTACAATCTTTTGAATGCTCACCCCAGCTTGTTTCACTTTGAGCTTAAAGAGAAAACATGGACAATGTGTTATAATTCATAGCCTATTTGGGTTCAGGCCAAGCTCTAGCTGATCACTGTTTATACATATACACACACTTAGCCTTGCTATACTACATGGCTTACTTCCGAGCAAATTTCTATCGTATTAGTGTATTATCACAAAGCTCTGAATCAGCGTCCTTCACAGCAAGACAAAGCCCCCAGAAAGGAATGTTATTATCCAAATGCTCTTCCCTATCAATTGTTAAAAACAAAACAAAACTGTCTGCTATTATCCTTGCTTGCATTTGTGTAGGCCTAACAAATAGCCGTACAGGTAGCTGCAAGAAAAAATTAGAGATACCAGAGTGTGTCCTGTATTCTGAAAAGAAAATAACCGTGGCATAAAACACCTTGGCAGATATTAATTTTCTAATGGATGCCATGGGTTACCATCTCTTAATCATTGCTATGTAAAGGTTCAGTTGTTTTCTTTTAGCCTGCTAACCATACATGAGCTCTTAACTCCTGCAGCAATGTCCACCCTGCCTTCACTGTTTGTCAGCAGAGTTATTGAAGCTCTGACCTAGCTACTAATAATGGGTGCAGGCCCTGCCCTTTTACCACACTATTAATTTTATCAAATTATGCAGACTGGATGTCTTGAAAGGTTTAAAACTCTGAACTTTGGATAATGTGGACAGTGGCATGAAGCAGACTATACGCTCTGGAATCTTTATGAGCGTGATGCCAAAATGTGCTCCCTGAGTGGCTGTATTCAGCTTTCTTCTGCTGCCCTGTTCTCAGCTTCTCCTTTTCGTTGCTCCTGTCTTAAGCTAATACTCTCTGCATGGAATTGGGAGCAAAAGGAACTGTAGCTTGGTGGGAACCCAAGCTAGTTGGAAACCAGCCACAGGGCAGTCCCTGCCAAGAGAAGGACAATTCCATTGCTGCTGAGTATGTGTGCACAAGAGAGGAGACTCAATCCTCCCCATTAGATAAAGAGACTTTTGGGTCCAGTTCCTACTAGATGGGGTTGTATGCTGCCTGATTTAGTAGGTAGCTGGGATTTCCCAGCAGAAGCATGCAGGAGTAGCCTCAGGAAGCACGCAGAGTCTCAGTTGCCAGCAAAGCCTTACAAAAGCCTTTGGATAGATTAGTAACTGGGAGGAGAGGGCGACTAGCTGTAAGTAGAAAGTCAATTTAAAGGATGGGTCGTGTCTCTGGCACATCCAAGGACAGAAAGATGGCCAGAAACCTCAGAAAATTCTGTTTGGTGTTTGGTAATGGAGAGACTGCCACAATAAACCTTTTTGGTGTATCTGCAGTTGTTTCAGACGTGGTAACCTCAATAAATTCAAAGGAGATTCCTATCTGAAATGGTCCACGTCCAGTTGTTACGAGTGACTTTTATTGCATGTCTCTGTACAGAGCGCTTCTGTAAATGCTATAAATGAGTGTGCACTGTATACAGAGCACACGCAGCAGGGAACTGTAGGGCAGTCAAACCAGAAGAAAGTTACTGTATGGTTTATGCAGACTAAAGGCCCTTACCACATGCTTGTCCTACCTCTTTGTCAAAAACCATATGAAAAGGAAGTCCATTGCAAAACGTTTTGGTGTCAATCCAGAGGCTCTTGGGATAAACAGGTTCAAATCCTCTCAGGAGCTTACCTGCTGAGAAAAATGTGTAGTTTTTAATCAGGTGGCACCTCATAAAACCAGTCAGCATTACTTTTTAGCACTCAGTAAGACAGGACCCTGTATCGTAATGAGTGAAGACAAAGTAAACACTGTGTGGGTCCAGAAATGTGCTCATCTGACTGAAGCACCCAAAGTCTTTGATCTTCACAGTATAAACTTGGACTCACCAGTAACACACAACAATCAAAAGGATGATTATTCAAGTGATCTCTTTCCCCCGGAAGGTGGCTATGACAGTTACTCTAGTAAATCCTGCTTGACAACAAGTGCTAAAGTCACTCAGGAGACTGGTGATAAAGATTACAAATTAGGACGCAACTTTAAGACCTCTTACTGCTTCAGGGGAAGTCAATGGGGGTTAGTCATCTTTCAAAGTCTGGCTCTCAGTGACTCCTAGCATTTATTGTTAAAGCATTTTTTTTTAAGTAATAGTACCACTCTTGAATATAGATTAATTCCTTACTCAATATATCTGCTCTTGTAATGCATTTGTCGTTACACTGGATGATATCAGGTTCAATTTTTCACTCCTCCTCTCAGAATCTTGGCATCTTGGCGATACTGAGCTGGATTCTCAGTCCTCTTGAGGAATCAAAAGATCCTAACAGCAAAAATCCTGGTAACACCACCTTCCATTTTATAAACATATATATAAACAGAGACTATGAACATAGAGTATATAGATTAGCAGTAGAATTGCGGGTAGCAGAGGGTGTAATTTGGCTTTCAAAATTTACTACAGTTGATAACTTTGGAAAGGAGTAGCAGCTACCGGGTTAAAAAACACTTTCTTAAATTTGTCATCTTAGACCAAGTGACATGAGTAGGAACTATCAAATGTACCACGCAGTGACATTTTATAGAAGAAAACTTTTCAGAAGAAAACCCTGTTTAAGAGACAAAAGTGACAGGTCATATTCCATTTAAGTATTTGTCATTACTAAGCATGCTTATTACCTGCCATTTTTCTTTGATTACCAATGTCTAAACAAAAGAAACTTAACCAGAAACATTTTGAAAAGACGCAGAGGAAATATGAATAGTAACTTCAAAATGGATGAGTGGGTGGAGATACGGAGGCTTACTGACTTTCTTACTGAAGAGCCTCAGAAATGATGGCAAGGTCCCTCTGAGTGATCTCTCACCTTTTCCTAATGTGATTATTCCTCTTATTGTTTTCCAGTGACTTTTCTTGACAGGGCAAACAGAGCTTCCCCTGTCTCTAATTGTATTCTTGGCTTTTTCGAGGTCCTGTTGAAATAAATCCAAAGGGAAATTCAAAGGTGTTTTTATTTTAATCATATTTTAATTATATAGTGATAACGAATATTAAAATACCTCTTTATTCAGTTGGTTCTCAATTTGTTTTTCAGAGTCAGCAAGATATTGAGGTGAGGAAGAAAATTTATTTCTTTCCTTGTATGAAAATACAGGGTTTTGAGTGACAAGAAAAACAATGTGTTCTTTTTTACCAGTTCTTTCTTCTTCCTCTGTTTGATTGACTATTTCCATTGAAATCTCAATGTTAAAAAAATCCAGAGCCGCTGCACCGATGATTCCTGAAGGGGAAACAAAAGATAAAGTATTGCCAAGAACAAACCCTTTCTGTTTTCCCTTTTAGAGGGCCCACAGTGGAATTCCACTGTTTCAGAAATCACTTTTCTGAAGGACTCTGGAAGAAGAAATCAACCTGCTGATACCTGCTGATGTCATTCCTACTACTGTTGCCATGATAAGAATATGTGCATAGGAGGTAAGCTTTAAAGTTGCCGTTTCTTTTGTCTTGTCTGATGACAAATGCTTATTTTCACTAAAAAAGCTCAGCAGGATATCTGAAGAATGTGTCCAGATAGTCACACATAGCAATAATATGAATTCCCATTAACCCAGGAAATGCACAGAGTCTAAAAGAGATTTTGCTATAACAATCTATTTCAGTCATTGCAGAATGTTTTCTTTTGAAAGGAAGGAAATATTTTTCATGAAGATGCACAATCAGTCCTCTCATTTCTGTTTAGCTGTTAGGCAAAATACTGGACAATGACATGAAAAGCTCTGTCTGAAATTCCAAATAATTCTTTACTTCAATAGGAATACGAAACAAGTTTTGACAAAGGGGGAGTTTTGATGACCTTCTAAATTCAGCAGCATCTATGAAAGAAAGAAATATGATCATCCCTTACAGACTTACAGCTGTTTAACCTTTGCACCAGTGCAACTATGCAGACTCCTATAAATGCCAGGAAAAGATTTCGTTTTGAACACGGTTCAATAGTAGCCTTACAGGTTGCCTGTGCTGGTGCAGGGTATTTATTACAGAGTGGATGGACGTCTTCAAATCAACTAGAATTACTGCTCCACTGTAATTTAAGGAGCATAAGTCACTGAGAACTAATCAACAGTTAGACACACTGCACACCATGAACTTTAATTTTTATTCCAAGAAGTGAATTCTATAGTTCTATAGGAATTCTATAGCAGGAACGAACACTTATGGCCTGGGTTGTCATACTGTAAATCTCGATGAAGCTGCTGGGAGCGAGGAGTGATCAGGCAGTAGGGAAATACCAAGGCCAGATGTCTGGTGACTAAACTCTACCAGGCTTCAATTCCATGGCCAGTTCTCATCTGAAAAAAAGACTCTGAAACCAGAGAAAAGTATGTCTGCAAAAACATGATTAGTCTGTGTATATACTGCATTACCAGCTGATCTGCATTCTGCCCGATTACCTGGCACAATATGGCACAGACCTCTTCTGTCTGAATAGTAATGTAAATGCATCGACCCGTCTTCATTCTTTTCTACTCTAAAAGATGGGGCATTCATCTCCTGAGGAAAAACAAACAAAACCAAAGCTTCAATATCTTTTGCTAGCAAATTCCACTTGTACAAAAGCATCCCACATCTTAATAAAATAGGCAGAAATATGAATAAGCTGAAATATAGAAAATTAAATATGCTTATCTGTAAAGGAAAATCTATTAGGCATTAGAGCCAATGTACTAAATAATATCTGATCTTGAGGAATACTCAAACAATTATAACAAATTGTCCTCAAATTTTGGAGTAATAGTATTTCAGAACACAGGAGAGCCCGCTACCGGATCTTTTTCCTTTACTTGTTCACATCTACGAGATGCTGTTCCTTCTGTTGCGAACTCTGGCAGAGTCCACTCGTACCTGCTCAGTCATTGCTACTCAAACTTGCCTGGTAAGAAAGGGACAGATAGCTGTGCAACGCATCCAGGTTCTCTATGAACTCATAGAGATTTCCACCCAGTGTCCTCAGCATGTGGTCATAGCCTGAGCGTTTACAGAATTCAAAGAAATACTCTCCAAACTCTCTCAGAACCACGTCAGCAGGAACACCTGTCAAAATAAAGACACCTTAATGAATAAGAAAGGCTTGGAAGTTCTTGCACACAAGTTCTGCTGTCAGGATGATGAGTGAACGCAGAAAATTTGCAATATAGGGAGGGCATTCCGAAGAGCACAGGAGACTAAACCTGGGCTGCAGTCTCAGGCTTGAGCCAGAATGGTTCATTTTTGGGGCACAGTGACACATACCTAATATTTTGCAGGCTTTGTCGACGAGCTGCATTGTGATCTCATCTTCGTAAACCTCAAAAGTCAAGAAAGAATCCTGGACTCCGGCCTGCAGCCTGCAAGAGAAGACAATATTCTTGCCTCAGCAGTGCTGTACATATAACATGCTTGGGTGACCCAACCGGCATTCATTAAGCGCTGTTTGCTGTTAACCCACTCCTTAACCCCCTTCAAGTGTTCCATACTGGAGCACACTAGTTCCCCTAATGGTTTATAAGTGTTGTTTTAACATGGCTGAATGGTGGTGTCCGCTTCTCCCTTTCTACTATTTCACCTTATGGTATTATCGTAAACTCTTTCAAGGATTAGGGCATCATACTGTGGAGTGCTACAGCAAATGGAGTCTCAGTTTGTCTTCTGGTCTACTGGCTTGTTGTTCAACGTGGCCACAATATCAAGCTCTTAGGTCTCCACAGACTTGACAAAACCCTTGCTGATTTTTAATACTGGCTTCAATGGCTATTATATGTACGCATCTAAGTATCATTTATATATTTTAGATCTTGGAAAATCCCATATAGCTCATAAAGTAAAGACAAAACCAGAGAAGATGATATATTCAGCTGCTTTTCCGAAAGTACTGGAATTCAACTGACTCCATATCAAGGATGACATCTTTTCAATGTAATTACTTTTCGATATTGTCACGGTGAGCCAGCGAGTCTATCGCACAATAGTCTACCAGACTAAATGTCATCCTTAATTATCTGATATAACAAATTAATTGGGACAAATTAGTATCAGAGCATGAAGTGTTACAAGGTAAGAAACTCTTGCTTTTGCCCTTCTAATAATTACTCGACATACGGATCAGCTGCCATGTACGAGTGAGAAATTATAATCCTCTACTGCTAAATTCCTGAGCATTTTTCTTTCAATACACTACATTTATTGGGAACGCGTTACCTTAATTTTTCCCATGTTTCTTCACCGTACTTTTCAACCACCAAAGACTTCAGGCATGTATTTATAAATCCATACTGCAAAAGCAAATACACGAACGTGGAAAAGGCGTACTGCTTTTCAAAACGCAGCCCAAACGTGCCACCTTTTTGTATTCAAGATCCCGCTGTCAATTTTACGTTGCAAAAGGGAAAGTAAGAATGCTCGACAGCCATTCTGTCTTTCAGTAAACAGCACAGCCTTTATCTCAGCGTATCACGAGGATTCAGCAAAACAGAGCAAACACACTCAATCCTGTTTTGCAGATGAGGACCCGGCGACACCAGGTCAGGGATCCGCCGCGCCGCGCTCGCAGCCCAGAGCACGTCCCCTGCGGCAGCTGAACAGCAGCCATGCCCAGCGGCAGCCCCAGGCAGTAAGTTTGGCTTTGCCGCGACTCGTTTCTTGCGTTAACGCTGGACGCGGGAGGCGGGTGATGTTCCCAGAACCACCCGAAGTAGCACTACCACAGCAGCATCGGCCTAAGGACGGTGCGGCACGCAGGCAACGCGGGCTACCGTCCGGCCCCTGGCACGGCAGGCAGCTGCTGTCCCCGGCCGGAGCCGCCTGCCCCGACTCGCCCTTCCCAGAGGCAGCCCGGGGCC
>VZSC01014905.1:82647-103941 GCA_013398225.1 Steatornis caripensis
TAGTTGTAGAGTCAATAACCATGCCTGCCCGAGGACAGGAGCTCTGTCGGGAGAAGCAGCATCTTTTGTTCGGCTGGTAGGTGCTGCTGAGCCTGCATTGCTGCCATGGGCCTGACAAGCAGCAGGAGATGGAGCCGCTTGCACGCGACTGCTTGTTGTCCAGGCTGCCCTTGCAGCCACTCAGCCCATCTGAGAGGCAAGGACAGCCGTCGGGATGTTAGCAGGAGTACGCCGATGGGGTTTAGATGCAATGAATTCATGGGTCTTAGTGCCTGGCAGAGTCCTCTCATTTCCTAGGGTTTTTTTTGTAAGAATTATTTGTAGCTCGCTTTTGAGAGTGGATCCTGTGAAGCCTGAGGGGAAAAACACTCTCCCCCTGAATAAAGACGAGTTTCTGTCTTCTGTCAGCCAAACACACACAGGCAGCTCCTTGGGTGGTGAAAGCCCCATTTCACCCGCCTTGTTGCTGCTGTCTGGTGCAGGGGCTGCAGCACACTACAGGGGCCCGGTACGGAGCCAGCACTCTGTGCCAGTCTGGCAGGGAGGGTTTTGCTCGTGCTGTGGCAATTGCGAGAAGTTGTGCTTGTTGCTTTGTCTCTGATCTCTCAGTCCTCTTCCCAGGTGCCATACATGTTCAGCAGGCACATCAAACCCTGGTGGTAGCCCTACACGGGGCACGGGTGCTGCACGGGTGCTGCTCTTTCAACGGACGCAGCCCTCCTGCCAGCCCTGCGCTGCCACTGTCCTCCCATCGCCTCCTCTGTACTCCCCTCACCCTTTCCATCCCTCAGATGTGACTCTCATGAGACCTCACTGATCAATAAACTGGCTTGTTTTTTTTTCTCCCAGCCAAATGCTAGTTGGAGACTGGCTTAGGAGAAGAGAAATAATGAAAGCCTGTACACCTGTTGTGCTCCTGCAGCTGCACTGGAGAGGCGCAGTTCAGCATAGAAATATATACGCAAACCCCTCTGTATTTCCCAGGCAATACCAAATACTTGTTTAAATATGCACCTGTTGGAGCTAACCTTAGCCAGTGTGACAGACGACGTGGGGCTTGGTTTGCTGTCCGTCCTACGGCTGGAAGGAGCATCCATGCCTGCTGCCGGCAGCTCTGCAAGAGGCAGTGCCCCCGCCACCACCAGCCCTGTCACCCCTGGGGGGGACCTCTTCCCATCAGAGCTGGGCTCAGCTCTTGCACCACCGTTAGCAGCAGAGCTTCTTGCCGTGCAGACGCCCAGCTCGCCCCCAGAAGGCTGAAGACACCCTTCTTTTAGTTGCCTTAAAAATAGTGTGTCGATTGTGCAGCTGGGCTCGCTGCTTTACCACAGCCTACAAAGTAACTAAAAATAATCGGGTTAGGAGCTCATGACTGTCAGTGCCATCAATACAAATGTGACCCACTAGGAAGTTACCAATTTATTTTTGTGCAAATTTTACCCACGTAAATCTGCTGGTGATAAGAATGCGAATAATTTGATGCTAGAAATGCCAAATCAGGAAGGTAAAGGTAACGGAAGAGGAATAAACACCCCATCATCTAAGAATTGTATGGTTTTGCTTATTGCCTTCAATATATAAATTAATCTTTATTATACATAAATAAAACTGATTTTCAGGTTTATAAACCCTGAATCACTGGAGGGATTTGCAAATAAAGTAAGCACTTTAGTATCTTTTCTTTTTCTTATTGTATGCCTGACACCTAAATGATCAATGCAATGATTTTTAGTAACAAAGATTAGCAACTATCAGAAAGGTTTGGAGATGCAATTCAGATAAGCTATCCAAAATCCAAATAAATACCTGTATACTAAATCTATGTTGACAAGGTAATTCATACTGGAATTGAATTCATTGTTATTGCTTTAGCCCTTCTTCGGCTAGTGAACTGATCTGCTATTTTTTCAGGTCCATTTGTCTTTATGAGAGAAAACCGGATAAAGAATCTTCAAGTCAGGATCGTTTGTGTGCAGGTCACCAGGCTGCTCGCCCTTCGCAGTCCATGGCCCGTGATGTGCCCTCAGCCACCTCTGTTGTCTCTAGATGGATAACAGAAGCCTTCCAAGTAAGAGAACAGAAAGCAAGAGAGAAAAATTTGTGACACATTTCTGGTGTAAGTCTTTTTAAAATTTCCTTATTCCTTTGGCACAATGTAATCAGTGCTTCCTAGAATTTTGAGATCAGCAGCTATTTCCGTGTATAATCACCAGTCTTTAATCAAAGACAGAATACCCTACATGTTTCTGTATCTCAGCCCACTCTGTGTAAAATGAAGACAACAATACTCCCTCTCCCAATCTGTTGGTGTGCTCTGGTGATGGTGATTATGGTCCCTCTTGGCGTAGTGTATTCACGTCTCTCAGTCTATACTGGACCCCGTTGCAGTGGTCTGGCATTGACACAAACTGCCATGTGCTGCAGGGGCAGTGGAGCAGGTGTATTTGGGTATGTAAAGGAGAGGTTGGAGCAGGTCGTCTTTAGTTTCAGAGGGTTTCTTGCTTCCCAGAACACATAGGGTGGATGGGGATAAGCTCAGACAGAACTGCACACTGGTGTGCTCATGCTCTCTATCCTGTGATGCTGAGCCTCGTTGCGAGGGCGCAGGACGCCTTCAGGTGAAGGATGTCGGCAAAGTCCTCCGTGGGCTTCACGTGTGCACGGCCTATCCTTTCTTCTATCGCCAGCTCAGTGTCCAGTGCTGAGCATGGGGTCAACTGCTGATCAAGTGCATTGGTCCCTTATAAATTGCTAAAAGTGATGTGTCTGGAAGCCAAACAGCAGCCTAAGGACTGTGCCGTTAATCCTGTAAAATTCTGCAACCTTCCCGGCAGTTTGTGAGCAGGTGCGTCTTACATTTCTTCTGCCTTTGTGGCAAAAGATCCATTAATTTGTGAAGGGGATGCTGTGGCCTTGCCAAAAAGATACTCATCTATACCTGATAAAAATAATTCTATTAAGAGCCGATTTCCCCTGGCCTTTTGTTGTGTTCGTACCCAGCTAGTACTGAACAGCATCCTTGAGCTCTAAGTAGTTCAGCAAAATAAATGCGCTATCTGCAAAAACCATATACCATGTTTTTTCAATTAGATGACAAGTGAAAATATGCGATATAGCAGTTTATAACTTCTGGTTACAGCCTTAGAGAATGCAATCATAGACTTACGTAGTCTGCGTATGCAAGGACGTCCTCCTTTTACTTCTTTTTCTTCCCGTTATGTGATTATTAGCAACAGTGCAAAGCCATATGTTAGTCTCCATGGTGGAGGGGCTGCTCCCATAGCCGTCTGAGCAGAGCACATTCTAAACATTGCAGGCTGGAGCCCTAAATACCACAGCAGTAACAGAATCCTTTCTCCAAGTGGTTGCCAGCACTCTCTCCTCCTGAAGACCCCTAGGACACAGACCATTTTAGCATACTTCCTTCAAACGCAGCCTCACATCCGTTGTTCAGATATCATGTGTTCACATTTGTCTTGAATTAGCCTGCACAGTGACTTTTTAGTAACTCAAAGAGAAAAAGAATCTGTCCTTCTACCAATGTGAACCAAAAAGGAAGTTTTATATATACGTATTGGTAGGCTTCCAGTACTTCATGCTACCAAACCATGAGGACAGCTGATGTAGAGTCTAGATTATGAATAAAAATAAACACAGAAGATGTACTGCCCTGCATAGTTTGGATGGCTCCAGTTTCTGAAACACATATTTAAAACCCCCAACAGTTACGTTTGAATTCTCATTAAAGACCCTGGCAAAATTTAGATGTTGTTAATGTAGGCTAACCGTACAGCAGTGAAATTGTGCTAGCGCAGGCTTTTTCCTCAAGAAAGCTTTCAAAACCCCAGCTCCCCTGGTTAACTGTTAAGCTGAGCTGAAGATGGGAGCCTGGCTCAATAGTATTTATATCGGCTTTGCAAAACTGTCAGAAAAGTTACCGGCTCAGGTCCAAAATCTATTCACAAGTGAATGATTTGCTCTGAGAGCTGGATGGCCTTTGGCATCGTTCCCTCTCCCCGAGCTTTCCACCTGCGCTCCTGTGGAGTTCCTCTCTCCTGGTGGGTGACCTGCCCTGGCGCTTCCCTTCCCAGGCACTTGTCGTCTCTAAGCTGGGGAATTCAGGGCTGCATCCGTGAAAATACATGTCATGCAAAGGAGAAACAGGCCCTGTGGGTACATTTGCTGTGTGAAACTTTCTGGTTAAAGGCTTTGTGCATGTCCGTCTAGGTATTTTCTTTAGCTTGCCTCTTGTATCACTACTTATATTCAAGAGCTAGCATCCAATATCTTTATTTCCTAAATAGAAAATAGCTCGTTACTTGTGGTTTTGCCTCTGATTGCTAGTTAATTAAATTTGTTCCAGCTTCGACATCACTGCAATGAGCTACAAAGAATAATTCGTCTCAACTGCCTGGGCCAAGCTTGCCTCTGCTCACAGATGGCACAGTTATCCAGGAGACTGGAAGTATGCAGTCAAGAATAATGCAAAAATGGGTAAAAGCCAAGGTTCCTCAATCTTTGGTGCTGTGCTGTTACATCTGTATTGTACTCTGAGCCACGTAGCTCAAACATGTTAGCATGAAGCTGTTTGGTTGCTTTCTGGGGTCTTGTTCCTTTGGAAAAGTACCTACAAATTGAAGGTGCTTGTGTCAAATGAAGGACTAGCTATTGCAAATCTTTATGATTACACTGATGGTTTTACTTTCCTCTTGTTTGAGTTCTGCCCCAGCTTCCATTGCATCCCGCCTCGATTCAAATCAAACAGCTCTTTCTTCTGGTGAGCTTTCTCCTTGGCTAAGCTTTCCCACCAAACCACCTACCACAGATGCTCTCGTGGTGCTTTAGATGTGCATTAGGTGCTTTAGGTGCTTTAGATGCGCCGCATCTTTAGGAGCTTTAGTGCATTCAGCTTCCTTGCTGCTTTTACTCCTCTGAGTAATATTTTGCAATAGTATTAATTATATGGTGTGCTTAGATTTCTCATACCATTATTAACAAATATGTGGTTACTCTGGCTTTCTTCTTTTGAACTGAATCTGTGAGCTATATCCTGTGTGGTATCTTTGACTGAAAAATACTTGGATCTATTCAGTGCAAAGGTGAAGTTTAACATCCTTTTCTGTCAGTAGGGACAAACTTCTATTCCTGTGCAACCTGCTCTAGGCTAACCTGCTTTAGCAGGGCGGTTGGACTAGATGATCTCTAGAGGTCCCTTCCAACCCCTACCATTCTATGATTCTATGATTCTATAGTTTTAAGAGGGGCACAAGCCCAGCATGGTCTCAGTTTTCAGAGGACTACAGCTCCCATGATGCCCAAGAAGAATTGGGCCTGAGCTTTGGCAGCAATGCACTTTGGGAAAAGGAGGAGGTATACAAAAAATTTCCCTTGCTTAAGCAAGGGAGGTGAAGTTTGTAAGTAGATGGGGAGTGGTAAATAGGGAGTAGTAAACTCTTCTGAAAAATCCAGGTGGAAATCCATGATGGAGTGTGAGAGAGGTCCAAAGGGCAGAGAGAGGCTGCTGAGGAACTCTAAGGAAACTCAAGGAGAATGGTTATGAACCAGGAGTTTTTAAATGTCCAAGCAAGGATGGCTAACTAGTGAAAAGAACGTAAGTTCTAAGGAAGAAATACAGATTCTAGTAAAGCGGAAGGAAAAGGAAGACTGAAAGAATGAAGTGCTTGCCTCTGTACCCAGTGCATGCCCATTGGTCTTTAAAAGCACAGGGGAATGAAGGCACTGTTCCCCCTGCACAGGGAGAAATTCCGCAATCAGGAGTGAGGAAGGCGATAGGCGCTGGTTGGTCGTTAGAACAGCTTTATTTGTTGTAATGGGCTCTACGAGAGGTGAGGGCTTGACTGGACAATCAAAGTGACCCGCCTGTCTGTGGCAAGGTGACATGGTGGGAGAAGAAACCCAGATACAGACTAGCTGATTGCAAGTAGTCAGAGGTAGTTGAAGGTAGCCTTGTGTTTTCTGCGTCTCCACCTACAACTGTAATCTCCTTTTTGATCTCTCCCTTTGGAAACTGTAGGTGTTGGTGATGATCTAACCAGCACCTGACTCGCCAGCCATGTGTTCTTGGAGGGCTGGGTGGGGAGGAGCGCGGCTCCCCCGTGGTGTGATGGGGGAGTGGCTGTCACCCCGGAGGATCCCTGCTGAAGATTATCTGAAGATCTCCATGATGTTCCTTTCACCCTTGAACCACCCCCTCGCATTCAGTCAATGATGAGCAAATGTGAAAGGCACAGTCTGCCTAAGCTCTACACTGCCAAGAAAACCAGAGCAATGATCCCTCTGCTGCACTTTCTGATGTTTATTTGGTATCCTGTCTTCCCCGTGTATCTCTGTACAATGAATCTGTGTTGTAATGCAGGAAGAACGCAAATTGGAACAATATAGCCAAACCAGCTACCATTAGATGTTTAAAAAGATTCACCCCAAAGTTTAAATTGCTGGTCTGACTTCTGCTGTGGCTGATTACACCAGCCCTCAGGAACAGAAAGTGCATTTTTGTAAACTAGCAATGGTAAAAAAAAGAACATTTTCCTAGCTCAGGCTAGCGACTGAAAATGCAGTGCACCTTTTTGGTCTGTTTGTAATGCACTGTGGCTAGCCACTAGCTCTTATGGGTTAATTTGGGGACAACAGCAGTCTTTGTTCTGGTTTTGGATTTGTGCTTGGTTTTGCACTATATGAATACAAGATATAATAAAACTGAGATTTTAAGGGTTTTAATACTAAATGTGGAGCTACCTATATTTGAGATCTCCAGCAATTCCCCATGAGACTGATTTTTTCCTCTGATAACGAGTTTTGCGAAACACAGTGTTTTCCTTTCTTGATTTGGACCATCTTGGTTTCATCAGAAATGGTTCTATATAGTGTGCCTTCGAGGAAGGCTAGGGAATAAATGTCTCTCTCCTGTTTTCAGATGACTTATTTTGTTGAAAGGGCATTTTATTTAGAATAAGAACATGTATCTGCACCCCTCTCTAGTATGTTTGAACTAGTTGTGCCCCAGCTGGATGAAGTGGTTTAGCTGTAGCAACAAGGAACTTGACAAAGACTGTAAAAGCTGTCCAAGAAGCAGGATAAATAGCTTGAGCTCAGCTCTAGGCTGCTAGTAGGATCAGGTCTGACCAGTAAGTGCTTGCATGTCCCATGCTCCATCGCAGATTTGTCATACACTTGGAAACTGGCATTGTCCTCACGATGGATGTTAACAGAAAGCTGCCGAAATCTGCACAGTTCATTGGCCTTTTAAAAATTTGCAAGTGCAGCTAACCCCTTACTGCTGCGTGTGTGCCAGATTTGCTCCTTTTTTCCCCTGACGAGGCCTGCTGCATTCACTGCTGAAAGCAAGGGAAATCCAAGTCCCAGGCTTTCACGGTACAGAATTAGTGAAGTGGGGTGGTGTGTATATGCACACGTAAACCAGGAGCTGTACTGTAACACGAATTACAGTTCAGAGGTGCAATGCTAGCTTTGGCTGCATGGAATAATATGGAGACAGCATTTTGTTTGTGTGGCCAGCAAGCACTCTGTAATTTGTTTGTGTCCATGTAACAGTTTCAAAGCGTGCAGGAATCGTACTGCTGTTGGAGTAATTTGTCCTCTCTGCTGCATGCACAGCAGTGCCTGCAGCCCCTCAAGGAGCATGCTGTGGCTTTGCTCGCCTCCTTTGTTGCTGCTTGGCTAGTTTCCCTCTTTCTTTTCTCCCTTCTTTTTCCTACTCTGACAGAATAGCCTTCTGAGAAAGGGAAGGCTGAGTATTTCTGAAGCACTGCAATGCAAACAAACTAGCTCCAAATGAACCTTGACTGCGAAAATCTGTGCCACAAAGCACAGCCATCAGTGTGCAGTATGTGCAGGCTGCTAGCAAAAGACTGCCAGGCTGGAGGAGCCCTAAGGACTGGGCATCCTCGCAGTCCTTCACCAGTAGCAGCGTTTGTGAGAAATTGATTAAAACTATTTTGTTAATTAGTTTTAAAATGTGAATTTGTTTCGGCTTGATAGGCCTGTACGCTGTATAAAGTAAACATCAGGTACTAGAGTACACTGTACCATCTCTCCAAAGCCTCGTATACGCCTCTTCTAATGCAGGTGAACGATGGTGTCCACACTTTCCTAAGGGAAAACAGAAAAGCAGTGCAATGTGCAATGGGGTATAGGGGAGATGATCCAGCACGTAACTCCAGAGCTCCTGGCCATTAGATCTGCACTCTGGACCTTGGTTTGTTGGCTGAAATAAACAAATGCAATATAAAACTGGAGAGACGTGAGTTTCTAATTGAGACGCAGAGCCACCAAGCAGCTAATTGGGAGGAGGCTAGCTCCAACTTGTCCAGCTGTTCTGTCCCAACAGCTTGCCTGATGGTGTAATACATTAAAAACAACAGTAATCCTGCTGTCCGGTAACGTGTATAGGCTAGTTACTATAATCTTAACTACAACAGAAAGCAGAAGTGCGGGAAGGAATATCACAGGTAAAGCCAACCCAGGTGTATACCAACGAGTCTTTCAAAGGACTGGCCATTGAGATGACAGACACTAAGTTACATTGGCTTCCACTGCTTACCAGACTTCCTTTTGCTGCCTCTAAGCCATTTTATCCTGTTCCTCATTTTATCCTGTGGCAACACCCAGCTACCAAAAATTGTAATGCAGTTTTACGTATGGAACTTGCTGGAGCTTCTAGGGCAACATGTCTTCTCTCGCCCCACCTGTAAGTATGGGCATTAAAGAAAAGATATTGCCTGCTTCCACATCTAAAGTGAGAGAATTGTTAATTGAGTAAGAAATATTAGACTACCTTTTGAGGCTATTTTTCTAGTATAAGCTAATATCCTTAGCTATGAGCCTTGGTTCCCATGCTTTGGGGATAAGAGATGGGAATAGCAATGGAATATTCTGATGCCAAAACAGCACCTGGCCCTGGGCAGCAAGGTCGCTGCCATCATGCAGGCTGCTCGGGCTTTGGGCTCTTCTGACAAGTACTGCTTATGGCATAACTGTCTGAAAATCTGTCCCGTGTTCAGGATTGTTCCTCTGACCGCCGCATCTTCTTGTGCATTGCAAGTATTTCCTTGCACAATGCTTAAACAAAGGGAAAATGAGGCAGAGTTGTTTGAACAGCCATACAGCTCCAGAGCGCTTTGTGGTCAAAGTAATCCTGAAGAATCTTTCAAATCTGTGCATGTCACCAAAATACAATTAAGACACAGGATTAGCCAACAGAGCTCTTGATTCATAGGACTAGAACTGATGAGCACCAGGAAAGTGATTGTATTGGGTAATCTGTGTGTTTGGATGCACAATCCTTCAAGCCAAGTCATTCTCGTAGGCCTGGGAAATCCTTGTGTGACAGCTTCTGCCATTGCCACAGGTCTTCATTAAAACACAGAGCAAAATCCTCTGCATTCCACCCATCATGTAATACCAAGGAGAAAACACTGAGTAAAAATCCTGCTTTAATGGTTAAATTCCTGCCAACATAAAGCAGACATCTTTTTCCTTACGGCTGCAGAAAGGAGACCTTGGATGAAGCTCGGGCCAGCCATGAGTCTGCTCAAGCACTGTGTGCATCTGACAGCCAGCTTGGCACTGCCTCACCACATGCAGCAGCTAGGCTCCAATGGGTTTCATGTGCAAGTAGGCCTGAAAGGCATACTAATTTTTAATTAAATGTTTAAGTTTCAAGTTTAGAAGGCCTCCTTAAGATATGTGTCAGTAATATGTCTGCTACTATGAATGAGGAGGTGGGTCTTAAGCTATGTATTGTTGGTAACTCTTTACTGAGAATAATATATATATATATGTGTGTGTGTGTGTATGTGTGTGTGTATATATAAAAGTATATTTTTAAAGAAAGACATCTGGCACAAGTAACATCTTTGCAGCACTGAGAGCCTCCTGCCTTGCTTTGGTTTGCATTCAGCGCTGTAGCAGTTGCAAAGACCTCAAGGGCTGGGGCAGCTGCGCACAGGAGGAGGACGTAACAGACGTTGGTGCAAAGAGTTTTGATCAGAAGGGAAAATCCTAAAAGTAATGTCATAAGCTAATGCTGACACACATGGAGAGAGCTTGGCAGAGTGTAAAGGATTTGTTGGTTCACTGTTGATTTCTATGCAGGGAAGGCTGGCTTGGATTTTTTTTTTTTTTTTTGTGGTGAATATCTAGGGAAGAGAGGAGAAATGGAAGAGGACATGAAGAGAGAAAGAGTGTGAATGGTTTGGCCTCTGGAGATATGACTAGAAAATTAACTTTCCCTATGGAAATAATTGCTTCTATTTCACTACATGTTTTTTGCAGCTATTTAGCCCTCTTCAGAACATACTGGCTTCCCAGGGAGTTTCTTAGGAGTTTGGCAGAAGGTAGGCAGAGCTGGACTTTGATCCTTCTCTCTCCTTTCTGGATGCTTTCCTACAAATACTAAAAAGCAACTTTGGAATATCATAGCAACTTTGGAATATCATAGCGTTTCTTCTCATAGGCATCCATACATGTTTTCTTGTTAGGAAGCACCGTATGTCATTCCTTACACAGTGGTGTATTTACTGGGACCCGAGTGTATCTGCTAAGTAACACCACAGCTCCTGTGTATGTGTACCGGCTATACATTACACAAAACTTCAATAAACATGTCACTTTTAATAATTTCTTTCCCTTTCAGAAATGCATTTCTATATGTGTTGTTCTGTTATGGTGAAGGAGTGTTTGGAATGTGTCATTAAGGGTAACATAAGAATAAGGGCTTCTTTGGATGTCTGGCTGCTCATTGGGATCATTGAGGTCAGGGTAGTTCTGAAATGTGAAAGCAACATTAAATACAAAATAAAAGCCCCCAAACAACGCATGGCACTCTCCCTGAGTGAAAATCTACAGTGAAATGAATCACCCTTTTAACTAATCACAAAATTCTTTAGACGTTTCTCCGACAGCAACCGGGCCAGCATTAGGCTGATTGATGGGGCTTGTGAAATGATCTTTAGGACTTTCCACTCTGATCGAAAAATCTTCCCAACTCCTAATACTCCAGCTGGCTCAGAGACAGAGCAAGGGACATCTTCATGGATCTTTGGGATGCGATCAAAAATGCAGTCTTTCTTTTAGCAGTGTAAGTATATGTGAGCATTTGGTACTTTTCCAGCCACTCACTTGAGTATGTATTGAGCGCTAGGTGTGAAAGAAATATACATGTTTTTAAAACTTAACTAGAAGAGGATTTTTGTTTGTTTAATTTAGAAGCTGGCATTCTGCCTCATGCTTTTTTCTAGTTGCTAATAGCAGGCAACTTCAATCTCTGCCTGGTCCTGAGAATGGCTAGAGGCACTGAGTACACAAGAGGACAGGATTTACACCTTTGCATTTGGCTGACCGCCTAATTTGGCAGAAAAAAATCTTTGGCATTCCTGGTTTTAAGAAATCTGCAAGCTAAGCGCAGTTTGCTGCTGTTGCCTGATGTCTAGGAGTTGCTAAACTGCGATAGCGTTTTGACAATGAAATGGCTAAAATAGCACAAGCGTTGCTCCTGTTATTTCGAAAACACCGTGGGACCATCCTAGAATTTACTTGCTTTTATTTTCCTGAACAATCCGGTACTAGAGACAAGGTTTGCCGTTAAGATTTATCCCACATGTTTTTCATTAATGCACATATTTGTTAAATTCTTGTTCTGCTAAGATGCCTACTTGATGTAAAAAATGAAATAAAATTGGAAATCTCTGAGGAAGAGAATTCTCGAAGGTCTTTAGCTCAGGTGAACCCAAACCCTTGCAAGTTAATTAGTTAATTAATTAGCCTTCTTTAAGGGCAGTTGGATTGATGGCAAGGTCACAAAAGGACACTGGCCTTTTGGGGGGGAACTCTGGGTGCCTAGATGAAAGATTATGTTTTAGAAAATGAAAGGGGGGGGGGGAAGGAAACACTTCTCAGTACCTGTGGCCCTCGGTGCCTGGATCTGGCTCTGGACACGCTCAAAAATGCTCAGCTCAGAGAGCTGGCTGCCAGGCTTGCGGGCCAGCTTGGTCTCGGTCAGACCCTGTAGAGAGCAGAGCCAGTGGCAGCCAAAGCAAGGCATCGGCATACCGTGGCCTCTCCCCGCAGGTGGCTGCTGCTGGTGGGTGCGTTTGCACGGAGCCGTGGGAAGGCAGAGGTGGCCCTTCCTCTGCTACCCCGCTGCTGAGAGATGGGGAGCTGGACCCCTCTGCCCAGGGGGTGCCAGCCCCCCTTGCACCTGGCTGGGGGACTCAGGGCTCCGGGGGGAAAGAGGTATCAGGAGAGGAGTCTGCGACCACAGGTGCCGCCATCCCAGTACTCCTCCGACAGCCTTCCCAGAGGGGACTGGCCCTGCTGCTGCACCTCTTGAACTCTGTGGAAATATTTTCTCAGTGACTCAGGGAACAGGGGCTGGAGCTTTAACGATAAACACTCTTTTTCATGGGCAAACAAATGGCAAGTGTTTCTAATATATGTGTGCATATAGTTGTTCTGCATACTGGAGACATCAGAAATATCCTTACAATGGCCTTTAAAGTAAAATTGAAGGAAATGTTAAGTAAGACTGATCAAAAATTAAAATCGTTATTTTTGAAAATGCCAGAATTTTGTGATTCGTTGGTATTTTCACCTCCTCCTTGTTTTTTATACTACAGTCCTGAATCCAATCGAAAGTAATGAAGCATGTAACCAAATCCGTATTATTGGTTGAAAAAGGTTTGTGATGATAGCACATGCCTGTTCCTCATTGTTATAACTTCTCAATTAGAAGAGCTGGTAAAGTAGGTGAGGCAGATTATAGTTAAGCAATTTGCAGGATTTTTTTTATTCCTCCACTCCCAGCTAGACAAGGCAGGATCCCATTGAACTGAGAAGAAGAAAATTATATTCCAGAGATAATTCTTATTGCCTGTCTTAAATTTACTACTAGTATTCTCTCTCCATACTGAAACAAAATTGTTTCACAGATTCAGATTTTCTTTACAGTGGTATCAAACTGGCTGTTTGCTCTAATTAAGGAATATCATGGGCATGTGCAATAAAAAATTATTTTCAAGAGTGCCATGTGCAGCGTAGCTCACTTGAGGAATATTGCTTGGCTTATCCTTTATGGGCAGAATCTGCAGACTCTCTAACAGCATTTTAAATCAAAGTAGTGATTTTAGTAATGACATGAATAAAAACATCCCCTAGCCAGGTAGCTGGAGCCAAATAAGCCTTGAGATCTGGCCACAGCTTATTTCAATCCCTAGAAAGAAGTTAGGTTGGAAAGAGACACTAAGAACTGTGATGGCCAACCTCAGTAACACCTGGAAAAGCTGCTACTGTTTATTCAAATATCTTTTTTTTTTTTAATCAGCACAGCAAACTTGTGTAAAGTACATCAGTAACAATGAACTTTTGTTAATATACACTGCATTTATATTAGGAACATTTTGCCATACCTCTGATATACCCATCCTAGGAAAACAGTCTTGCATATAGATTTTTATTCCAGTGTATGTAGCTCTTCATCCATTATGATCATGTTTTTTCTGCACTTTGTCTTTTAACATCTTGAGAAACTGTAGCCATTTTATGGGAGTGGGTCTGTGCTACCAAGTATTAACATACCATGCCCTCTCACCAGGACATTATCAACTCAGGTGTTTCCTGAATGTAAAACAAATAACTCATTGGCAACAAAAGCTTATCCTTACCTTGCATCCATGTCATGATTGTTCAAAAAGCCAGGCTCGACACACGCGGGCCTGATTCACCAAGGCCACTGGACTCTGCACGAGAGACATATGCATACACAGGCGATCTCATGCGTGTTCACAGCAGGTTCAAGATATCAAGTATGTGCTTATTTTTTTTCTCATTTGCTTTAGGCCTCCTTTCACACTGAGAGTCCAAGAACCATAATCCCATTCCTGAAAACACCCCTTTCTTCCCACCACACCTTCCCCATAACCTACCTTATCTACATGATTTGCGAGCTTTCTTGTAGAAGCCTGTCTATTTTTTTCATGCTTGTCTAGTGCCGGATACGAGTACTGTTTATTGGCCCTTAGATAACAGTGTAGTGAAGATAGCAGCAATAATCTTATGGTTTAAAGAGGCATCTCGTCTGAATCTATTGTCATGGTATAAAATCTGTTAAAATATCACTTTTTGTATTGAACTCAACTTTGTGAGTTGAGAGCTGTTTAACGGCTGAAGGCCAGTTGTGTGTTTCATGGATGTTTCACGCTTTTTATGCAGAACTGAAAAAATGGACCGTTGTACTCTGCAATCTGCTTAACTACTTGGTGGTCACGTGCCATTACCATTTTGCAAACACCTTTGACTGCTCAAAGTCTTGGTCCCTCTACCTCCAGTTTTGCATTTTTACCGTCACTGGGTGATACCACCGGCACAACTCTGCCAAAAAGGTGTATCCAGGGGAATAAATGCACACTACCCTGCTTCAGGCAAGTTCCGCCAGGTTAATTTAAGCAGCTGACAAAGGCGGACTTGCACTAACCAGCATGCTTTGTTTTGGGCAGATTACAAAGACAGCAGCACAATTGCAATGTATGGAGCTACGGGAAGAGCCCTGATTTCTGGGAATGCCCATTCCAGATGCCTGGCATCTTCAGCCTGCAGAGCTGGGTCTGGAAGAGGATGTTTACCAGCAGCCTCTAAAATAATGACTGTTTTCTGAGGCTACAGTCACGCAGTCATTGAAGAAATGGCTTTGTGGCACTTGAAGACGTCTATTCCCACCTGTAAACTGGAAATTACCCTCTTCCTGGTACAGCTCAGATGTCAGAATAAATCATCTGGGCACTCCTCACGTGTTTCAGCGCAAAGGCAGCAGGTTAGTAAGTGCTGGTACGGGTGATGGGAGTTTACGCACCTGACTTTCCACTGGAATTTAAACACCAATATTTTTATGTGGTCTTTTACACTATGCAACAGGGCAGACCGCACAGTTGCTACGGAATGATGACAAACACCTGGATGTCAATCACATCTTAAACTGGCACAGCTGCGTCTCCAGTAAATACCTGACCCAAGACTGAAGATTAGTCTCTTTGCTGCGCAAAGCTTTCTACGGCAGTGTAAAGGACCTGGAAAGTATGCAAACTACAGCTGGCTAGAGAATTCTGTGCAGAAATAACTTTTATAACTATGCATAGATGTTAAAAGGAGGAAATTCCCATGTGAGAAACCTAGAGTTTTTATCCGAATGTGAAAAGGCCACAAATGTACAGGCATTTTAAGTATGCAAGGTGACCGGTTCTCTGTCACTTAGCTAACAGGAAACGTGAAAATAGCTGAGGCATGACAGTCAGTAACAGCCACAAATGAAGTAAGCTCTGGTGAGTGTAACCGTGCAAACTTTGAAACGTGTTTCTCCCTCAACTTTCAAAGCAACTTCCTCCAGTCGCAAAGAAAACGAATTGGTACTAAGAAACTAGATCTCATAACAATAAAAATTTGTCAGTCCTCTCAAAGCACACATTCTCCACCAGCATTGTGTGTGCCACAGCAAAGCGGTGGGTGAATGCTACCAAATGGCTACGTTACCCACCTGCATCTGCATATGGTGCTGATGGTATTGCCACTGAAATGAGTGCCTCAGTAAATCCCGAGCTTCTGTTTTGGAAGAAAGTGGCATTAGGTAGTCCTGACAAAACTTGCCCCGTTCGGACTCTGACTGTATTTAGCAAGTTACTGAGCTTCATTTGTCAGGCTGCATAATGAAGGATCTGTCACATCTGTAGGTAAATAGTTTCAAGGAATAATTACCTTTGGTGTTGCATTGGTTTTGATCTTGCTGCACTTTCCAACCATTTTGTTGAGCTGACTCTTCCCACTTGATTTAAATGGCAGTACTCTCAGAAAGCACTTTACCACGTGGGTGCTTTATATGCCAAGATCAGGTCACCCCTAACCTTTTGGTAGGTATTTGTGCAGCATGGCGGTACTGGTGCAACCTTTTAACTTTCACTTGGGTTTGCGCACAGTATTTTCTTCTGTGGTTTGTAACAGAAACTTTTTTTTTCCTGAAAATTTGCCCTGAGTGTTTTGAAGCATCTGGGTCTTCAGGCCATCTTCTAACACACTATGTACATACTTGTTTGCCTCTAAGTGAAGACTGTTGTGATGCGGTAGGAAAAATTTCTGAACCTGAACCATTTGTCTAACCACACCACTGCAGTTTCACTGTTGGTTGCAACTGCTGCAACATGATTTTTTTTTTTTTGTAATATGAGCATTGCACAGAAGATTTGCTCAAACCAAATCTGTCACACTACTGAAAGTCTGTAAAAACTCGCCACTTGACAGTGAGGCAGTGGTCTCACAGCTAGAAAATGGGGCTGTAATATAAGAGTCTGCCTTTTCTCAGTGTGATAGCATCCCCTGTTCCAGCAGCAGCAGTGCAGTGAGGACACAGGGATTTATACAGTTACACTGTACTGCTGTAGTCCTTGTTTCGCGGAGACCAAGGTATGATAGGAAAGAAGCCAATGGTACAGTAGTTAAAGCAATTGCTGCCTTCAGAGGAGGTGCAGTGCTGGTGAATTACAGGCCATCAGTTTGCCGGTGTATTTTGCAGTCATATTGTGCAAGATGACTGCCAAAGGCATGCATTAGACACGTGAGTTTGCACTTGAACTGAGGCTTGACTTAGGCTTTTAAGGACTTCATTATTATTCCGACAATCTTGAAGTGGGTCAGGTACTGAAAGGGAAGGCAGTGCTGGTTGGACAGCATTAATTTTGGTTATTACATGCATTGTCTGGTTAGACCTGTTTTTAAAATGTGCTACTACATGATGTGCTCATTACAGCAACCTCATCACCTCTCCTGCCAGCCCTCAGCACGCTGCCTGTAAACAGTCCACGCCGAGTCCGCTGGCGCTAGGGGAAGATCTTGTGCAATGCGTTAGTGGTGGAGTCTGCTGTTGAGTTGGCTGATGGGACGGAAAGTGATATGCAGAGATCTATGGGAGAGCATGGGTTAAGCTATGCCCATCAGCAAGGGTTTTGTCTGTTAAGTCAGGTCACTAATAGAGAAAATAGAGTTGAGATAGTACCTCAACATCTCTTTTTCTTCCTGATTGCAAGAATATTTGAAAGTACTTTAGTCTGTTTTAATTTTGAAACTGTTGAGCTGTTTAGACTGTCATATTTTAGCATTTACTCTATTTGTGGTGGCATTTAAATGCAACAGAAATTAAATTTAAACACAGCCCGGCCAAATGTTCTAAGCAACAAGTTGCCATGAGGGAACAAGCAAATAACTTGATGCTACCTATTTTCCATCTTGCCTTGCCCCTCCACAGCCTTTCACTGCAGCCCTAGGTCTCTCAGCCACCCCTACTGCCTCCACCACATTAAAAAAATCCAAAATCAAACAAACAATAAAACCCAACCGTCTTCTTCTTTTACAAAAAAAATTAGTATTTACATTAGTTCTGTAGTAGGAAGAAAGGAGAGCAAAACCCCCTCCAAAATGACAGACCTATTTGATATGCTGGTGACTTTACTATGTTGAATCATACCTCTCCCTGAAGTCCTCTGAAGCGGTGGTGGAGGAAGGTAAAAACAAGCTGCTTCTTTTCTTTATCCAGGACATGCAGGAAAGAAAACAAAAAGTCCCAAATTGGATAGAAATTATTTGAAACAGCGTGCCTTGAAATTGTCTGTTTCTTTGAAGAGAAATGTAATAGTGCCCTGGTAAATCACGTTTCTGAATATTTATCATGTTTTTACAGAACCCTTCTGTCCCTGTACCTAGTGTAATCTATGAACCTTGTACGCAAATCAGTCAGTTATTGTTTTGATTTACAGGGGAGGGATGAAGGCACCAAAAGTATACATTTATCTGGTTGACCTGAGCTTTGTTGTTCTTTCAGTGATTTGGAGTAAGATTCTGATTTTGGCAGAATCCTCAATACGATCTATTCAAAGACACCTGTGGTTCATTCATCAGATGCTTGTTTTGCTGGTGCGTATCTCTGTGTACTTACAAAAAATATACATTTTTTTTCTTCAGGTTGTATAAATTGTGATGGAAAGAATTTTTTCTTTACTGTGTCTCCCACAATAGTAACAGGGAAAAGTGAGGGAACTGTCTCATGCATATGGTTACTGTGTTACATCTCATTCATGCAAATCTGAAAGCAACCATGCAGGCAGTTACAGAAAATTAAAAAAAAAAAAAAAAGAAAAAAAGAAAAAAAAGAAAAAACAATGCCCTCCCCCTGATTCTGGGCTTTAAAAGGAGAGAACTCACTGTTGTTCCCACGACAATATGCAAATGCTGTTTTGTTTCTTTTTTTTTCTGCAGCCCTCACAGTGAGGCCAAGCCCTGAAATGCTCACCCCTGTGTCTGCAGTCAGGCATTCAGGTGCTCTGCGGACCAGGATGCGGTCACTTTGATTCCTGCTGCAACAGAAATACTTTTTTTTCCTTTATGCTTGTGTATGTCAATGGTCAGTTACCACTGATGGTTGTGGGGGTGAGGGAACATGTAAGGAAGACCTGAGAATATGCATGCATGAGTCCTTGGAAGTGATGTTTACTTTCAGAAAAAATCTTGGTTCCTGACTTTGGAGGAGCACGATCCAGTCTTACCACGGAAAAAGTCACTATTTGAAATAAATCATATTCTCATATGTATATAAAGAATATTTTTCCGTAAGTTAAACAAGAGCCATGTTCTGCTTTTAAAGGCCTGATTATTGTTAAAGTAAGTGCTAAATCAGATTATAGAGACAATGTTTAAAGATTTGTTGCCCCCTTCAAGACACACGTGTCAAAAGCGCCGTCCTTCTTGTGCTGACAGAAAGGCAGCAACCTGTCATTTAGGTGAAAATATTCTGTATGGAATAGCAGGCACCTGAGCAACTTCCAGTATTATTTAGCAATATCATAATTAGCTAAAATCAGAGGACTGATAGGACCTCAGGAGAAAAAAAAAACACTAAATGACTGCTTTGGATAACGCTGAGCTCTTCTCTGCACAGCGTTGGGGGCCTTCATACCTCTCCATGTTGTTGTGGTTGGTGTAAGATGCGTTTAAAGCTGCTGCAACACACAGACACGAATTTTCGTCAAGGGTGACCATTCTTCTGCACAAGAACCGTTACTTCACTGCTGGACCAACAGAAGATACACAAGATACATCTGTGCGATAGCTGAGATGACCCAGTTAAGCAACAGGGTGGCTAACTCTTCCTATGCTAATCTGTCCTTCTCCACCCGCATGTCTTCCTTCTGGCTTTGACCCACCTAGAATTAACATTATAAGCACTTAACAAACCTCTGAATTAGTTCTTTGTGTAAGCTCAAAGGCTAATTTCTAGCAAAGCTTCATTTTGTACATTATGTATGGAAATAGAAAATTTGCACTAAAAAAATACTAATTGTCTCCACCTCGGACAGTCACGGAACAGACCTCAGACATGAAGGGAGGAGCTACGGGTGAATTTTTCTATATAGTAGATATCCCCACTGGGTCATAAATCTGCACAAAAAGAAGGCACAGACTGCAAATTCAGCTTTTAGTAATACAGTGAGAACTAGCAATATACTTATGCTAGTGTGTTGTCACTATAATCTCACAGCGTACAACAAAGCTACTAGACGTGAGAATTGAGATCACTTGGTGGGAGAGTAATTTTATTTGTTGTTGAGCATACTGTGCCAGACTGCACGGCAACTAAGGGTGAGTCAGCCCTTTTCACTTTTAGATAAAAAGTGTGCATTAGTAGCAACTTTGATGAAGAGAAGGCAAGAAGCTGGTGGTCCAGGGCTGCCATAATTGTAAGGCCAGTATCAGAGGAAGCACAAAAGCAGTAATTAGTTAATCTACAATCTGCAGTAGTAGATATGGTAAAAGTTGTTCTTTTTCTTCTTTCGTGAAAGAAGAAATGCCAGTTCCTCAAAAACAGTTTGTGGGTAGAGTTTTGATTTTTGAAAACAGCACTGTATTTGTTAGAAAAGTACTGCTGTAACATTTTCAAAATGAAAACTCTGTGCTTCAGTACAAATTTACTTTTCACTTTAGTTTTGGAAAGTGTTTTTACAAGAGTCAAAACTAAACAATTTCAAATGACTTGATCTTAACTGTCACAGAACGGGAAAGAAACCCCATGTTAATGTAAGAGGTTGTCCTAATTTGGCAATGGAAGTACTTAGGATGAGAAATAAGATTGAAATGATATTGAAACAATGTGGAAGCCATATCCTTCATATTATCAAATGGCAATCTTTCCCTTCTCATCTTTGTTTCGTCTGCATTTTGACTGTACTGTAATTTTGAAAAGGACTGGTTCGTATTGCATAATCATGTTGTAATCATTGTTTATTGTGTTGCTGTTATATAATACCTTCTCTAGGCGTAGAAGCTTAATTCCAATCAGGAGATTTAAAAATACATTGTAGATGAACATGCATAGTCCCAACGGGAAGTGGTTGCAACAAACTCAAAGAGGCCAAAACGGTGAAATCGCTCTTACAGAAGGTCAGCTAGCCCAGAGAAGGTCCGTTCTGTGCCCTGAGGGCACGTGCTGCCTAGAGGCACCTGTAGGAAAACAGTAGCGATAGAGGTAAGTGGAGCCGGATGCAAAATGTACATCACGAGATGCCCTGGTATTCGGAGTCCAGTTTAAGTCACCTAAAAGAAATTATCTTCCTGGCTATGCCACGTACTTCCTCTGGGGGATCTTGAGCAAAGCCTGTTTTGACCCAGATTTCAACTCTGTCCACCATTCAGTTAGTCCCCTGGCGACTGGGGCCCAGATTTTTTTCTGGCTGACCAGCCTAACTTTGAGAGGTGCTATGCACCTCCCAACGTACAGAATCCAGCATTTTCAAAACATTCTTCCCTTTTACAGCAGCTTCACCTCTTCTGAACGACCTATGCTTCACTCCGCGCTCACGTAAGCGTTGCCTCAGGTGGCACCCTCATGTCTCAGGCATGCGTTGCGATGAAAACACAAACGGTCAATAAATAAAAATGCCTTGCGCCACTCGACGGAGGGATGCGGCTACCGGTGACGTGATTCAGAGGGGCAGAACGGACACCCGGTGCACTTCAAAGGGTAGGGAGCAGGAAAAGGAACGGACGGTGTTTCCTTCCGTGAGCCGTGCGCAGCAAGGTTAACACGAGGTAGCCGAGCACCGCGTAGGCGCTGTCCGCCGGGGCCACGGCTGGCGATGCCCCGTTCTCCACGGGCCCGTGGGGCAGCCGCAGCGCCCACGCCACGCCGAGTGCTGCGAGGCCCCCTCGCGCGGCCCTGCCCGCGTGCCG